>FASU01000065.1:0-17622 GCA_001486225.1 Heliconius pardalinus sergestus | reverse complement strand
TTCTAGAATTATCCTCCTAAGGGTCCAAATAAGCAGGCGAAGCTGCGCGCGCCCACTAGTAGTAGTATATGAGTGTGAGCGCTTTCGCTAATGATGCTATACTTTTATTTAGATTTAAGCTTTCTGGAATCTAGTCCAACCTAGATTTTAACTGTTTCCGAAATATCTATATTTATTTTTATCTATTCCGTACACCGATTGTTGCGTATGACTAACAACTAACTCTTAAAAATGCTCAGGAATTTATTAATTTTTGATTACTCATTTATTAGATATTCTTAACCAAAGTATGAGATTTTTTATAAGTATTTTTTTAATGCGAATAAAATTTTAATAGTGTATTTAAAACGATTTCATCTAAAAAATAAAAAGAATGCGTCACTACTGGTTTTAATTATTTTAATTTTTATTTCAGTGAAAAAAAGAACTGAATGTTGGCATATTGCCTTCTATGTCCTCAGTTGCGATAATACAATTAAGATGTCGACTAGCACAGATAGCGAGCTACGTATGTAATATGTATTCTTGTTATGTACTTCCATTCAATTAGTCGCGTGTTGACCGTACAGCAAAAACTAAACCTGTTCTAACAGAGCCGGTGGCTGGTCGTCCACCTCGCCCTGTCAAATATTGGAGCAAGTGCGACCGCTACAGCACTTGCTCACTTTTGGGGGGAGAAGCTGTTTAAACATATCACTTTTGACGTTTCCTTATTTACATACATTCGTTTCCTTTAAGTTCTGTTTAGAGAGGTGAACGGCCGGTATTTTTTAGCAATAGATAAATTTCGTAAACACGCAATGTCTCCAGGATTTGGTGGAAAATGGGGAACGGAATGTCTTAACACTACGTTCTTTCTGCTTATCCTAGTATATTATTCTATATCGGCAGGTCGTCGAGCTCTAAGGTGAACACTAAGCGGCTAAGTGAGTCATACTGACAGGTAATTGTTACGTGTATAGCGCGTTATAAAAAGCCGAGTTCGTGTAATGGCGCATTTGTAGAGGCAGAAGTCGAGCGAGCCAACCTGTTGCGAATATGCACACAGCAGGTACACTCGACGGTATAATGTACAAGTGTTTTATGTTTATTGGCCAGACCCCCCCCAACCCTGGTATGTCGGTCACAATAATATTTTTTACATTTTTTTTGTTGGAAATTTAATTGCTACATTTAAAAGAATTTTTTTTTTGAAAACCCGACGGTTGCCGGTTAGTTTCGGGAGACTCACCATTGAGTTCCGCTACTCTACAAGCAATGTTTCGAAAATTCGGCGAAAAGTAAGGAACAGAGTGTCTTAACACTAGTTTCCCTGCCTACCCTGGTATAGTATAAAGTTAAAAAAAGTTTCCAAGAAGCGGGCGTTCACGTGATGTTTTGGAACAATGAGTCCATGTTTAACTACGTTTTTTTGCTTCATCACGTCATCGGTAATAGCCTTGCGTAATTCCTTTGATAGTACAATGCCATGAAGGCTATCTAATTGTATTGATTAAATACTGTTTTTTTTTTCAAATATTGTAAAGGTTACTCTGTAATAAAAAGATATAGTTTAACATGAGAAAAATGTTTATTATGTTGCCTGGTTTCTATCTTGCATGTGTATATAGGTACTTTAGCGTTTCGATAAACAAAACACTTGTTTACACGTTTTTAAAGTACTGGTTTTTACAGTCATTGGATTAACATATCAATCCTATCGCATATATTTAGTTACAGATATGGTAACTGTAATAAACAAATAACAGTCCTCTGTCGTTGGTAGTTATTATTATGTGAATTGTTAATAGTAGCAAATATTTTGTTCTTATTAATTTTTTAGTTTCATGATGTATCCCGCACTTAGCATGGTAGGCAGAGGGAACCTGGGAACCTAGTGTTAAGGCACTCTCGTTCCTCACTTTCCACAGAATATTGGAGAGATTGCTTGTTTAGTGGCGGAACTATACGTCGCGCTTTGTCGCGACCCCAGAGCGAAATATATTTTTTTTTATTTTCTCAGGTGGGAATCGAACCCACAATCTGTCGCGTTTACAGTCACACGCTTGTGTCGATATTTAAAATTCCTCCATGAATTGTTTTTAAGTAAGTTAAGTACGAGACGGGCGGCGGTGGCGAGCGTGACGTCCGTCCGCAGTAAATGCAACATCTTTGTTTTCTGCGAACATAATAATCTACGCAGTGCATTGCACTTCCACTTCTCAGATTCTAGCAAATGGTAGGTATAATGTGAATCAAAATTTCTTTGACTTTTGCAATACAGTTTCATATACAGGTTGTGCTTGTTAGGTGTCTTAAACTAAGGAAATTTAATAATCTTTTAATAATTTATCTTTTTCTATTAAAAGCCATGTTTTTTGAAGCTTTATTTCAATTTTATTTGTAAATAGATTTTGTTTGACTTTTTTTATTATTATTATTATTATTGATTGATTTTGACTTCAATTTAGATCGCAACCCGTCTACTCAACTAACATTACCTACCCATTCTTCATATCGAACTTGGTTACCATTTAATCTTGTAATGGAAAAATTTATTCGCAAACGAGGTGTTTCCTACTACGGATACGAGGTAAGGTAGGTTCGTGATAAAGGCATACAGTCGATTGAATCAAAACGCGTCGCCGTCACCTAGATTCCATTGAAACTTGACAAACATTCATTAATGTCAAGTGTTGCGGTCGAGACTCGCGGTCAGGCTACAAGTGCAGCCTATTGCAATTTACCACAACTTTTCATTCACTCTTATTTATATTAAATTATTTTTTTAGGCTTAATAATATATTAGGTTAGATTTTTTGCATAGATATAATTGTTGTTTTTTAGCATCACGCTGTATCACGCACACAGCAGGGTGGACAGAGCGGACCTAGTGTTTAGGCACTCCGTTCTCCATTTGCCGCCTAATTCTGAAGGTATTGCGTGTTGAGTGGCGGAATTCAACGCCGAGGCAAGTACTCGACAACAGCGAAAAAATGGAAATATTAAATATTTCATTTCTTAGAGTGGGAATCGAACCCACATTCTGTTGCCTTTACAGTCACATTTGCAAAACAATTAGTTAAATCATATTTTAATAACCGATTATGTACCTTAAATCCAATTATACTCATCTTCGTTTTAAAACTGTATAATTTTTCATTCGTCGTGATTGAAGTTTTAAATGATAAAATAAGAGTGATTTAACGCGGAATCAAAAATTATTCACGGCGTGTGTCGTGACTCGCGTTCCCATGTGTGTGTGTGTGATGCCGTTAGCGGCGGGGGCCTTGACCCCGCTGACCACTAACCACTGACCACCGAGCACCGAGCTCAACGACTACCTGCACTTACTCCACGGCGTGCATGCAGCATGCGTAACACACATTCCAGGACTACCTGCTGATTATTCAATTTGGATTGAAATATTTGATAATTTAGATTCCGTCGCGACGGTTGTGGGTTCGATCCCCACTCGAGGGAGGCACTAAGGCAAAAGCCCGGCGTTGATTGCTGCCAATCAGTGTTCCGCAATATCTCGAAAAATTCGACGACAGAAAATGGGGTACGGAGTGTGTAAACACTTAGTTCGCTCTGCCTACCCTCTTCTCTGCTGTATTCGGGATACAGCGTGAAGCTGATTTTTATTTATTTGATAATTTACATTTACAGTGGTTTCGCCGTCTTAGTCAAATGGAAATAACTAAGAGCTGTGTATGACACATTCTAAATGCCGGGGGTAATTCTGACCTCAGATACAGTGGGTTAACCCACGAAACGATTAACGTGATTTAATATAGCCTTCCTCGATTAATGGAATATCCAACAGAAAAAGAATTTATCAATTCTAATCAGCAACTTCTGCTTTTACCACGTTCAATTAAACAAGCTCTTCAGTTTTTAATTTTAACGTAAATTAGTTCAGATACGGAAATTTATTTTGTTTTAATTTCAAAATAATTAAAATACGTTAAAGGAAAATCGCTCAAATATTACAGAAGTCATGTCAGGTTTCTACGTTCTAGTAGATATATTTAGTATTGCATTACGCATGCATTAGTGTTGGATAATATAAATAGGAAAAAAAAACTGACGACAAATTGTGGTCGCTGTGAAGTTAAGTTTTCTGAACTTTAAGGCGTTGTGCGCTCGGGAAGAAAACAATCAAAAATAAGCTCAAGCTTCAGAGTGGCCACGATTCGTCGACCGTACTATACGCAAGTACAATGGAAGTAGGCTTTCAGGTACTACATCGTTTAGATATGCAAATTGTAGATATTGTTTGGTTTTGATAGCCTCGCGACTGCCAGCTACCGGCCTCGGGCTTACTATGTGTTAATAAACAACGTGCAATTCAATAGATGTTTACATAGACGCATATATTTTTTACAAGTAATATAAATATTTACTAAGAATTTTATAATATCTTAGAGAAAATGAACTCAGAATGATTTTGAAATATGTATTTGAAGTTTAATTATATTTAAGGTCCTTTTGGCGGGGTGGTAGTGGGACAGCATCTGAAACGCGATGGCTGTGGATTCGATATCCATTCGGGGAATGATTAAATTTAAATGTAATTTTCATTTTTTAGCTCTAGTAGACAAAGCGTCGCGTTGAGTTCCTTAGAGAACGTAGTGTCTAGACACTAGGTTCCCTATGTCGACTCTGCTATGCGGGAAAAAATGTGAAGCTGCATTACATTACTAGCGATAAAAAACATTCCGTAAGTATGTTCACAATTTGATTACATAAATGATTTATAAAACACGTTTTCTAACGTTACATGCCTTTTCAAGTACTTTAGATTGAAGTTAACGCTTAATTTAAATCAGAGACCAATGAAAATTGCCTAATGAGTGTTTATTTTATTGCAGAATTAACTATGACTAAGTACTGTAAATTACATTACTATGAAGTATGTAAATGGATAAATAATATTTCTACATGATTATCAAAATTCGATTAAAATGTCTTATTAAATGCGAACAAAATGAATGTGCCATTAAAAATCATAGATTAGGTTAGGTTGTGTAAATTCGTCTTCTATTGCGTTATTAAAAATTTTTAATAGGGTAATGTAAATATCAGTCAGCAAATTGAGTATAATTTTTATAATCAATATCGTTCCGCAAGAATTTAATTAAAAATATATATAAAAGAGTAGAATCTTAAAAATACTCGTATATACATATATTTTTACTATGTACTTAATTATTAAATCATCACTTTGATTTTTTCTTTTGCTATTTATAAGCTCTATGAGGAGAACAATGAGTATATTTTTCTATTAGCTAACAGTATTGTCTTGTTTAAAATTCCTTTGGGAGCATGAGCCGACTGACTTATTAAAATTTAATTCTCGCGACGATAAAAGAAAAATACAATAATTGCATAAAAAATATCATAATTATAATCTTAATAATATGATAATCAGTTTAAACTGTAAAAAAAGAACATTATTATCGGCATAAATCCAGTGATATGAGCTCAGGAGCGCACATGTTTGTAATCATCACGCACGTTATCAAGTGCAAGTGTCGTGTGACAGTTTTGACTGACACTTGCTAAGCGTGCTGTGACCACTATGTAGTGTATTGTAAATTTTACCAATTAATGTTGAGGCCTTGTGCATATTTATATGACACTGAAGGCACGGTCTTCCACTATTTTATATGCAAATACACTGTTGCATAATATGCATTTGCATATTATTATTCTATTCTTTTTTTTTCTCAGCTTCACGCTGAATCTCGCATGTGGCAGCGTAGACAGAGGGAGCCTAGTGTTAAGACAAACCCCTCCACACTTTCCACCGAATTCTGGAAGCATTGCGTGCTGAGTGGCGGAACTCATCGTCAGCCCTAAGAAATGAAAATATCTCCTTTTCTCGAGTGGGTATCGTACCCACAACCTGTCACGTTTAAAGTCACACGTTTGTGCACTTCCGCCACGAGTGGCCTTAGTCTATATCGATTTTAATGAGATTTTTGTGTTTAAAACAAACCATTAACAAATAAGCCTCAAGGTGTACGTAAAGTCGTGATCGCTTCATCTTAGAGTAGACATAAAGACGTGACTCGCGGCCACCGTTGACACGCTTGGAGATATGTACGGTAAGCATATGCAAGGGCATCCTTAGGTCGATGTTTTTATGTATTAAATTTGTGAAATAGGCTTTAGTTTGTCTTAATTGGAAGTCGACTAAACTGACGGACGTAGTTTAAACTTGTATGAATATTGAACTTTTAATTGTTTTATTAAGTCTTCACAGGCGAAAAAAGCATAGTTACTTATAGAGGATTGCAAACGTGTTATTTGTATTTGACGAAATCTATTAGCATCTCTTCGATAAACACGGTGAAGGTTGATGGATATCTCACAATTATGTATATATTTACATTCGGTACACTTTAATAAACACCATTGGATATGAATGTGTAATGTTATTGGTAGAAACCAAGAGGTATAGAATATACATTTAGTTTGCGAGTTTAAGTTGAGTTTTACATTTGTTGAGCGGATTATAAAAAAAAAAATTAATATAAATGACGAACATTACTACAGAGTTGAATAAAACACTTTTAAATTAGTAACTACAATAAGTGACATAAAATTGTGATATATGGATTAATTTATTTATTGTCATCAAGAATTCCCTGCAATTTTGCAAAGTATGTCCCGGTGTTGAGGTACTTCGTTCTTTATTTCTGTACCTATATAAGAGACTCCGATAGACGTTTGGAGTGATGAGATGGGGTTAATTAAGACAAGATAAATTTATTATAGCTTTTTTAGTCTAATTAGAATTGCTTTTTTTAACATGTGAGTTACATTCGATCGATGTGTTTTCCAGACGCAGTCGTCCGGCGTTCGCTCCGGGGGCGGGTGATACGCATCATGGGCGCCCTCGGCGTCGCCGGCGTCGTGCGCCGCTCGCACGCCCTCGCCTTCGCCGCGCTCGCCGCCCTGCTGCTGCTGCTGCTGGCGCGCTCGGCCCCCGCGCCGCCGCCGCGCCCTCGCCCTGCGCCCCTCCATGCCCCCACGCCTGCTCCCCCGCCCACCCCCGCTCCGGTCCCCGCCAACACGACCGTGCAAGCAAGCAAGGTGGTGCGCAACGTGACCGCGGCGCCGCCCGCCCCCACGCTCGAGCCCGGCGCCGTGCTGACAGGCTCGCTGTACGAGGCGGGGCACTCGCGGCCGCACCCCGAGCTGTGCCCGGCACTGGGCGCGCGCCTGCGCCTGCTGGTGCTGGTGACGTCGGCGCCGGCGCACGCGTCCGCGCGCGAAGCAGTGCGTCTCACGTGGGGACACTACGCCGCACGCCGCGACGTGGCGCTAGCCTTCGTGCTGGGCGAGCCGCCCGTGGGCCTGCGCGCGGCGTTGGACGCTGAGGACGCGCTGTTCGGCGACCTTGTGGTGGGCCGCTTCGTGGACTCGTACTCTAACCTCACGCTCAAGACGCTGTCCATGCTGGAGTGGGCCGACACGTACTGCCCGCGCGCACCGCGCCTGCTCAAGACTGACGACGATATGTTCATCAACGTGCCGCGACTCTTAGCCTTCGCGGCCGCGCGCGAGAACGCAACGCGCACCATCTGGGGCAAGGTGGTGCGCAAGTCGCTGCCTAAGCGTACCACGCGTAGCAAGTACTACGTTTCGCCCAAGCAATTCCCGGGTCGCGTGTTTCCGGACTTCACTACGGGCCCGGCGTACCTGGTGACGGGGGACGCCATCCGTCCTCTGCTCGAGGCGGCGCCGCACGAGCGCTACCTGCGTCTGGAAGACGTGTTCGTGACGGGCGTGCTAGCCAGCAAGCTGCGCCTGCGCCGCCAGCACGCGCCCGAGTTCTACAACAAGAAGGTGGCCGCGCACCCCTGCGCCGTGCAGCGTGGCATCGCCATACACATGGTGCAGTACCACGAGCAGTTCGACCTCTGGCGCAAACTGCTCGACGGCAAGACCAAGTGCACCAGCTAACCGAGACACCCCTTGGGGCCATAGTGAACCAGTTTGAACTAGGTGTCAACCAGTGCGAGGGCGAACATGGGGTAGTTCACCAATATGAACCAATTTGAACCTGTGTTAGTACTTGCAGTTAATCAGTATGAACCAATTCGAGTACGAATGCGGGACTGTTCTACCAATTTGAACCAGTGCAAATGTCGGACAGTTCACAAACATGAACGAGTGCGAGTGCGGGCGCTAGTCAGTCGGCACCGGAGCGACGCGTGTATTATTTGGAGATTATCCACTATATTTTTTACTCACTTTATTATCTGATGATATTATTTTTGTATTTAATATTTTTAACAGAATGCTGTAAAATTGTTTTGTTGTTCGTTCCGTGTGATGTAATATTGTAATATTATATCTTTTTCGACTTCGAATTGTATAAAAAATAAAGTATAATAATAGATATGTCGAGGCACGCTTGTGGACGAGATTAAAAAATCATCACAAAAATAGTAAATATAGCTAAGTTAAATAAATTCCTGTGTAGCGTACACATTGCAATTTCCGAAGTGAAATGTCTTTAGATTAAGACACAAGCAGGGGAGTACGCTCCTACAATATTTTTTATCTATATTACTTTAAATGTGATATAAACGTAACAAATATTTGAATTTATATTAGTTAGCGTGATTCAGAAGTTTCGGAGTGCCTTAATTTAACATTTCTCTCAATTTTCCGTTTTTTTACACAACAATTCTATTAATTTATTAATTCTAATCGAATCGAATCGAATAATGAATTAATTCTTATGGACATTTCAGTGTGACTCTTATGGACATGGTTAATTCTTATGGACATTTCAGTGTATTAAATAATTTTGAATTTGTTTTGATAACATAAGTAGAAAAACAGAACTTAATCCTATTATATCTCTCAAGATTGTTCCTAAATTTCCTATTTCTTTACTAGCTTGTTTCCATGTACTTTAAATGAACAGTAAATTCTTCTGTCATTCTCTGCCTACACTGCTTTATGTGGAATATAACGTGTAAAAGTAAATAACTATGCTTCCCCTTTAAGCAACTTTCTGACATCGATCTTAAACGAGATGCGTGCGATGACACTTCTGTAGCGCTTGATATTAACTTAAAACTCGACTCATGTAGAAGTTATTTGTTTATGAAAGTATTATGTAAGTACAATTAAGTAGATAATTGATTGTCAGTCACTTTCAGTCATTATTAGTTAGTGTCAGTCAGGAGCCTCACTCTGTCTCGATATAATCAAAGTGCCAGTTACTGTTTATTTTTGACTATTGAACATTAGTGTAAAGCACAAGTAAACAAATTATATTCATAATGTTAGTAAGACAGTTTGCGGCTCAGCGACGCCTTGCTCTCTGCGCGTTCCTTCTCATTGTGGAGATATATTTTTAGTTTTTTTTTATATCAAATTATATGTATACTGCTATTTATTTTTGTATTAATAATACTTCATGTTTTTTATACGCGCATTGAGTGACAGCGGGTTGATCCTCTGGCGGCGAGTACGGGTAGAGTCGAGCGGTTGTCGGGCGGTTATCGGGCGTTTGTCGAGCGGTAGTCGCGCTCCTTTACCAACTTTAAATACCTTAGAGAAATTTCGTAACACCTCGGTGTAATATTTGTAAGATTTGTCCTGTAATTGTACACATTTATAAAATTAAATTTGTAAATATTATGTATTCAGCATAACTAAATATACTCTTACTTAAACTATTGACATTGTCTTTTATTTGTTTTTTACATTACGTTTTTTTATTTAGTGTTAAAATATTCCATTCCCCTAGCACCACCCAATCTTCGGTTCCCTCTGATTATTCTGCTATATAGAAAACTGTGCGAGAATCAAAAAAAATGTATGTAATGTAACGCATTACTATTTTAATTATAAAAGAAATAATTATCTACAGAAAAAAATTCTAATGTCCTCTACAGATTAGCCAAAAGAAATGTAGAAAAAAATAATAGAAAATTACACATAAATATATATTCTTAGAAATCGGAAGCGATTAACGTTTTTTAAAAAATAAAATAAAAAGTTATTAATTTGATATTATTAATTAATTAATAAATTAATAATTTGATAATTTGAAATTGATGATTATTAAATAATTCGGAAAGAGATTCTACGAAATTGCAATAAGTGATATGTGTTACTCGATAACAACACTTCACACGAGTCTCCTTCCAATAGGGGCTGTTGCTGTTGCCTACGTTCTACCATCTTTTACACGAGTTCGCTAACAATACATTATATATAATTATTTAATTTATTTTTATTAAAATTAATAAAAAAAATCTTGAGAAAATATACGAGAAACGTAAGTGCCATCTAGGCATGAATGTATGAATCACGCGATGGACGAGCGCCGTCTCACGCCAGCACTGCTGTCGGCAGATGTCGCTTGCTGATTCATTATGTTTTAAACACTTTTACACGTCCGCAGAGCACAGCGCTGCGCTGTAAAAGATGCTGGGCTGTCTACTATTTGAATTAGATCACAGATCACGAAAGCGAATTGTTGTCTCGGTGGCCTTAAATATGAATATAAACAGAGCTGTTAGGATATTTATAACATGAAAGGAAAATGATTATAAATTTTAAAATAATAAAATAGATTGTACCTACACTCTGCCGCTGTCTGTCGAGCATACTAATTAATACATTTACATTGTTTACCATTTAATATCAATTTCTGGCTCATCGCGATACTTATTATAGTGCCTTTACTTGGCATGGCTCGACAAGCTTCCACAAGGAGGCTTTACAAATGCTTAAGTGTCACTTATACGTTTGCGAGTGTGGTAGTAAGTTTCCGGAGTCCGGAAAGACATTCATTCAATCTTTGTTTAGGAAGAAGTAGATATATTGTTCAGATATTTTTGGAGGAATTATTTTATAGACATTATTAATTAAATAGAAATAAAAATTATAAATACTTAACGTCACCTTTCCAGTAAATAATGCCAAAATATAAGACAGAAATCTCGCAGATAAATCGACCTTGGGGCCGTGGCGCGTTTTCCTCAAAATAACCAGTATATTTTATAGTTTTGTATGATATAAAGTACAAGCTAACAAAAATAATATTCGATCTTGTTCAAACATAAACGAAAATATGTTATATTAACACATTTTAATTAGAAAAAAATTTATAATAATTAATTTATTAAGTTACTTACCGCTTACAGTTAGACGAAAAACGTATTTATTGTGTTTACTTAAATTATTATAATTAATATATATATATTTTTTATTATACTTAAACAACATATATCACAAAACTATCCTTCTTTCTGTAGCTACCTTAAGTTTTGTATTTAATACATATAAAAAACTGCCACTACCGCAATATGTTTTGAAACTCGGAAGAAATGAAAATATAAATTTTAATAAATATTTCAAAAAATATATAAAGGAAATAAAAATATTTCGAGTTATAGACATTTTAAGTAATTTCTCTTCAGTATCACGCTCTATCCGTAGTGGCCAACCCACATTGGTCTACATTAGACACTCAGACGTTATATTTTATTTTATAAATGAACTTAAATAAAAAAAATGATAAGTTTATAAATAGGTAAAGCTTAAGTTGTTATGTTATGCAATCGTGCTTATCAGTGTTTATATGTTATACTATTATACGTTTAAAACGCTTTCACACAATTTTCCTTGTTTTTCTTTAAGTCGTATCTGCATTACATACATACATACATACATTTACCTTAAGTATATTGAATAATCTGAGACTATGTGTAGTTCCCGCATGACACACCTATATATTGTTTATATGTATATGTACATATATATAAGAGACGAGTGATATTTTCCTGTCAGTGCGAGACAGTAGATAGTGATATGAAGACATTGCTGTGTTCGTTGTTGCTCGTGGTCGCGGGCACGACGTGGGCTGACCATCAACATAACCACGATGAGCATCACTCTGGAACAGGTTTTTAACATTAATCATTATAATATATTATTAATCACATATGTATGTGGTTCAAAAAAGAGTGTTGATTAAACAAAATGCAAGAAGAGATGAGATGCAAGTAAGGTCAAGACCCTTGAAAAGTCAAGGTCGCGTGAGGCATCGACGTAAACACATTGATGACTTTGAAAGATTTTGTATAAAAAATATTTCCGATTGCTTCTGTAAAAAAAAATTGAAAAAATAGTGTTGCAAAGAGAAATATTTTTCTTTTAATTGCATATATAAAACAAGAAATAAGTATAAATTAACTATAAAGTTTTTTTTAGTATTCTAAGATAATATGTAGGTCAATAACCTAGATAAAATAAGTAGATTTTAGATGTATAAATTAATAAATTGATTGATTGTTAGAGTTACCGTCGTCCCCCGTCACCGTGTCCCCATCGGGGGAGTTCCGCGGCGGGTATAACGTGACGCGTCTGGGGCGCCGTTTCGAGACCTACCGCGGCATCCGGTACGCCGAGCCGCCCATTGGGGAACTGCGCTTTCAAGTATAGAAATATCAACTAAAGTTTATTCTATATTTTTATTTTCTATATGTTACTACTGTTCTTTTACTTTTCGTTAGCCTCCCAAGCTGATCTTGTCGTACGCGTCGCCGGTGGATGCAAGTGAGGACGGACCGGCATGCCCGCTGCCCGCAGCGCCCGACTACCCTGTCGACGAGGACTGTCTCACCATCAATGTCTATACACCACTCAAGAAAGATAGGTATATGATCAGAGTTCTAAAGTATTGTTCTAATAATATAAGAGATGTCAACTTTTCATGGTCAGAACGCTTGGACGGTTTTCAAAGAGATTCAGGCTCAAATCGCGCTATGTACAAATTCTTATACGTTTCCGTTAACATTATTCTTTCCTAAGTTTAGAATAAGACTGTAAAAATGTAAAAAAATATGTAAAGCCACTAGTTCAAGTGAGGTATCAGATGAAAAGGCTCTGGCTAAGCTAAGCCTGAATTTCAGAAAAAAGCTCGAAACATCCAATTTTTTTACGGAACCCTCGGTGAACGAGTCCGACTCGCGCTTGTCCGGTTTTTTGTTTATTTCCTCAATTTAGTTAATTCCTTAAATATACATTTTAAAGTATTTTTACCTTTTCCAGGGCAAGGAATGCTCCTCTTCCTGTAATATTTTTTATACACCCGGGCGGGTACTACACGATGACGGGTCGCAGCGACCTCGCAGGGCCACACTACCTCCTCGACCGCGACATCGTCCTCGTTACTATCAACTACCGGCTTGGTTCTCTCGGTAAGTTTATAAAAATAATGTATTGTTGTGGCTCTTGCATCGGTAAGCAATATTTCGAAAATTAATAAATTTATAAGTAAATTAGGATTTGCTGTATATTCCAGGTTTTCTCAGTACAGGAGATAAGCTCGCGCCAGGTAACAATGGGTACAAGGACCAAGTGGCGGCTTTGAAGTGGGTGCAACGCAACATTGCGTCATTTGGAGGTGACCCTAACAGCGTCACAATTGCGGGATGCAGCGCCGGTTCTTCTAGTGTTATATTGCATATGATCTCTCCTATGTCTAAAGGTAGATTCTTAAATTATTAATGGAGAAACAGGCTTTCCATTAGTGATAGAACTTACGTTTAAATAATTATTTACTTTTCAAAACAATAAATATGTCAGTTAACATATGAACAAACTCTGGGAATATATTTTGTAAACAATTATATACTGTATTATGTTTACAACTTAATTATTCACGTTGGAATTTTCGACAATTCTTTCATAATGTTACCCTGCTCTCCCCAAGAAATCTAACAACTATCAAACAACTAACGTATTTCAGCATTTTCCTCCATATTTTTAGTTTCATACTCAGTGCGTTATTTGTAACATCGACATGATTTATATATTATACATATAGTTCAATACATAATAATTATTCTTTGTAAGGACTTTTCATTCGCGGTATTTCAATGAGCGGGTCTCCAATTACTCCACGCCCGACGCCCGATAATTTGTATGAACTCGCGGTGAAGCAGGCGCAGTTGCTGGACTGTCCCACCACCAATTCAAAGGCTATCATCGACTGCTTGAAGACTAAACCTTGGAGACAGTTGGGAGATTCTCTTTTGGGATTCTATGTAAATATTGGACATTTCAAATTTGCTTATTTAAATATTATCATCTGAATTTTACCGAACTTTTTCTAAAAGCAGTTGTAATAACAGTTAAAATTTATTTCAGCAATTTGGATTTGATCCAGTTTTGATATGGGAACCTGTTGTCGAGAAAGATTTTGGCCAAGAAAGGTTTCTACTCATAGATCCAGCTGAAGCAATCAGGCAGGCAAAAATGCATGCAGTACCATACATCGTCAGTCAGACAAAGGATGAATTCTTCTGGATGGCATTAAGTATGTTGTCTTAAATTTTATAAAACATAAAAGGCTTAATACGGGCTTCATTTATAGCATTTTTTTATTATGTGGTCTCCGCAATCCTAAACATGAGGATGTCACACTTGAATAACTATATATTATTGCTCAAACAGTGATCCTATTACAATGTAAAGTGACTATGCTTTATTTTTGTGGTTTAGTTATTCAATTAAAATTCTATATCAAATACCTAAGCTTTTGGTTTTATATCGAATAAAAGTTTCTAACCTAATTACTAATTTCTATCGAGCAAAATATTGCTGTTTTTTTTAAATTATAACCATAGAGAGGTATCATTATTATTATTTTTTGCTTCTAGCTTTTTAAGTCAAGTATAGGGAGCAAGCATAGTGTGAAGACACTGGACTTTGACGCGAGGCAGAATTCGCTTTGTCATGTTAACCATAATGTGAAAATGAAAATAAGTCATTTCAATGACTATAAATCTCACGCGCAACTGATATGTTATAGTTTTAGATGTAGACAATACGCCGCTGTCCCCCCACACATTGGGTATCGTTAGATAGTTCAAATTTATCCTTTCCCGCAGCGGTCCTCCGCAACGACACGCTGCGCGACAGGATGAACGCGGAATGGGAGTCCATTGCGTCCCTTTCATTCCTGCTCCCGCGTGACAACACCGCGGACGCCACCCGTACGCTGCGCCGCGAGTATCTGCACGACCGCCCACTGCGTGACGACGCTGAGAGCGCTACGGCGCTGGGACTGCTCTACCAGGACGCGATAGAGAGCGTCCCCGTGCACAGGTATTAATAAACTTCATGCTGTATCTGGCATATTGTAGAGTAGGTAAGAGAACCCAGTCCCTCGAGTGGAAATTATAATAATAACAAGGTAAAAAGCTGTGCTGTCCTTATTCAAATAAAAGTAAATGTTATTTTAGGCATCGGTAGGGCATTCTAAAGTTAGTGGGAATGAATCTGCCATCAATGCGAGGCACTTAATATCACTTTTTGTTACTAACCCACTGTTATGTGTCTAATTTATAAATGGAGGTGGTTAAGTGGTAATTAAAGAGCATCTTCTGCTCAATACTTGACAAGTACTATACTTGATTTGGTCTAATCCATGACAGATATTTATTTTTTTGGCCGAAACCAAGCCTTTAGTCGATTACTAGTCATCGTTTATCTTTATTGTCGTATTTCAGATTAGCCAACCTGATGTGTCGTCACTCGCCGCTCCCGGTGTGGTACTACGAGTTCGCGTACATTGGCAATCACAGCCACTACGAGGATCCCGTGACTAATAAGCCTACAGGTTACTCGTAAACCTTTTGTTTTAATGTATTTATGATCGGAAGACGCCATCCGCTCAAGCAGATAAATTGCGTGGTAGCTAATGCTACTAGTGTCACTATAAAGGCCGTTAAGCACAAAAGCATTAATCTTGAAATTCATTTTGAAAACATTATTTTATGATTATCCAGGTGCCGCGCACCATGACGACCTCATTTATCTGTTCACGCTGAGTTATCGTTTCCCGGCGATCGGCACTAGTGGCGCTGACGCCGACAAAGTCGACCTCATGACTTCCATGTGGTATAACTTCGCTAAGCACGGGTGAGCCTATGCTATTCCCACTATAGTGGGATCAAATATGAATATCAAATATTATGCACTTTACTTAATAGGAATTTTTAAATTAAATATTTTTTTTACAGAGATCCAAATCATGGCGACACATCCTCATTTCAAGGCGTTAAGTGGCCGCGCATGTTGCCCGACGACAGGAATTATTTGCGTATCGACAAGGAGCTCAGTGTACGCAAGAATCTTAAAGAGGATAGAATAAAACTCTGGGAAGAACTCTATCCTATGAAGTACTAATTTACTTGAGTAGTGCTGGAATGACATTTATTGTATAATTATATTTGTCTTTACTTTTACTTTTTTATTATTTGATTTGATGATCTGTCCGTTGCGCGAATCTATGAAACCACAGAAAAATAAATTACGCAATTTTATGCGTTTCATTAGAATTTTCCCTATTGAAGAATGACAGGCATGGGCCTTCCCAAACCGATCACGCCATTTGTTAAGTACAAGTAGTTGTGTAAAACGATAAAAATAACAAATAAAATCTGCTTAATCATTTTCAAAGTGTACCTACATACAGACTTAAATATTGAATACCAGCGCCGCTCAAATTTATTTAACTTATTGTAACCAAATTCTACAAAATACATAGACCACCGACCACGAAAGAGAATTGTTATCTCACTGTCCTCATAAGTTAAAATATGAATATAAACATAGCTGTGAGAACATTTTACATATAAATATATAAAAGGAAAATGATTATAAAATTTAAAATAATAAAATAGATTATACAGTTACCTACCGTCGTTTGTCGAGCATACTGATTGATACATTTACATTGTTTACCATCTTATTAATTCCTGACTCATCTCGATACTTATTAATAGTGTAATTGAATAAAGTATTTTTTTCCTTTATTGTAATTTACTGGAGGGCGTCGTCGAATCCTACCCGAAAAATGAAATATTTATTTTAGTTTAAAATAGAGAACGAACGTTTTAAAGTAAAGAACAGAGTGTCTTAACACTACATTCCTTTAGCATACCCTACTATATGCGAAATACAAGAGTGTAGCAGAAGAAAATATTATAACTTCTCCCTTCGTGTCTTTGTTGATGTGGAAGATTCCTTTCAAATTAACGACAGATGGTTACTTATTTTGAATATTTAACACATTCATCAAATAATTCTACTAACGGCCACGGCGCTATTGTTTTTTTTTTATTTCTTTCACTTACAAATCCTACAACCGAGCGACCATGATGAAATGGTGGAGGTGGAGGTGGAAATCAAGTTGTAAATGTGCTTCTCATAAAATCAAAATTAAATTAGTTTCACGCTGTATCCCGTATACCTAGTGTTAAGGCACTCCGTTTTCCACTGTCCGTTGAATTTTTCGAGGCATTGCGTGTTGCGTGACGGAACTCAACGCCGGGCTTTTGCCTTAGTGCCAGAGCAAAGAAATGAAAATATGAATACGAGTCCCATCGAACCCACAACCGTCACGTTAAAGTCACCCTTGTGCCCCTTACGATACGAGACTTCAAATTCAACTCATTTATTGTATATATATTAAATTAGGTTATTTATACGCTTCAAAACAATAGTGGAAAATAATTTCACAATTGCATTTGTAGCGGATAAATTCAGGGCGCTGATATGGCGTGTTAACAATTGATATTTATAAAT
>FASU01000046.1:0-17931 GCA_001486225.1 Heliconius pardalinus sergestus | reverse complement strand
AAGCGCAACGTTGAGTTCTGCCACTCAACACGTAATGCCTCCAGAATTCGACAAAAAGTGGGGAACGGATTGTCTTAACACTAAGTTCCCTCTGTTTCCTGCTGTGTGCGGCATACAGCGTGAAGCTTTTTTTTATTTATTTATAAAACACTAATAGCAATTTTGCAAATCTCAACGACGCCCCTTGTCTTGTTACTAGAGCGATGAAAAATGTAGTAATATAGTCTCTACTTGGAATCGAACCTCAACTGCCTCAACATAATAATCATTTTATTCGACATTAATAAAAAAATAAAACCAACAAACATAGAATAAAACATATTTATTTATTACAGGCGATATATCGAGCGATGGCCGCAAATAAATTAAACATCACATTACATAACAGATAAATACTCTACCATATGCCTCTTTGGTGTCTAAGCTAAGTATATATTTACAAGCGGTTTTCAAAATTTACAAGCGATTTTCGCTTAAAATACTGTATAAATACTGTGCACTGTTTTTGATTGATTTTTTTTATCTTTTGAAGACTAGAGTAACCTTTTTTTAAATTTTTTTTTAATATTAGGATCAAGATGAAGCACAGATTTTTTAACATTAATCTCTCTTAATTTAACTATTTTTTATTCCACAGTATGTGATGATCATATAATATGATATTTTTTTACAGAGATATATGTAACCTTTTTAGGGTATTTATTAAAAAAACTTTTCAACGGTATCGCTTGTACTTACTGAATGTTTCCTAATACTCATAATATTATGATCACCACAGACGCGTAAAACAAAAATATACGAATCGTAGCTTAACATTTAAAAAATACAAATGTCATATTTAATACAACAAATATATGAAGAAGAAATAATATTATTTCATTCAGTAAAAAGATTTAAATTACAAACCTCATCAAAATCGGTATAACTAAAATCAATACATTTAGACAGATCTATACATTATTTTACTATGACCTTACTACACCGCACTAGTTTAAACCTCTTTGGTTTCACAACACCCTGTCCGACCGTATATACACTTTACACATATTTACATACTGCAGTCCAATCAAATCTCAGGAACTACTGGTTCCAACTGAAAACATTCTTTTTGTGTTGGATAGTCCAGTGATCGAGGAAGGCTTTACGCTATTTTCCATGACGTTAATAGTTTCCCGTACTTAAGATACATATTTCTTAGTTATCAGGTTTCTTTACAAAAAGGCAGGCGAAGCCGCTGATAGAAGCTTGCTATATATATAGATAATCATTTTTAGTTTCCCTATAATTTATACTGGGGAATTTGTAAACTGGATTGTATTTCTTGTCATCCGCCTCTAGGGACAAAGCAGATAGTGCTCGAGATGGCTCTGTATCCGTATCCTCGAGTTGGGGGAGGGGAAGAGATCGTGGGGGTAGAGGAGGCGCACGGGGGTTCCGTCGCACCCGGAAGTGGCAGTCGCTGTCTTGAGGCCACGCACGCTGAACCATCAAGGGGAGGTCGTCTGGATGTAACTTCCGTTCGTATTCTTGAGATGGACACACCTGAAATATAAGTTATTAAATAATATATTAATCAATTATGAATAGATTTTTGGTGCTGTATTGAAATTTAAGAGATATTTCTTGTTATGAATAAAATTCAGAAAGACATAGATAATAATTACCAAAAATATAAGTGGTTTGTGAAATATTGCAGGAGAAGCGATTAAAATATGTTTATTAGCAGTATAGGCAGAGGCAAACTGGGACCCAAGCTAGTGTACTCCCGTTCCCCACTTTCCGCTGAATTCTGGACGCAGTGTGTGCTTCGTGGCACAAAACAAGGTCGCTCTTTGCCAAACCAGAGCGAAGAAATTAGAATATTAAATAATAATTCATATTTAATTTCCTCGAATGGGAATCGAACACAACCTGTCGTGCTTACAGTCGCACGCTTGTGCCTCAGCGCCACAACTGCCCACATAAATATTAGATACTAATATGTAAATTTACCTCATATAACGAGAATCTCTCCACACCCTCCGTAGAATCATAGCAGTGTAGTAGAATAGCCAGCAACTCATCAGCAGTCGTACGCTCGCTGGTCAACAAGCACTTATATTTGGATGAAGACATGAGCGCCGAGTCGTATATTTTTATAAGACCGCCTGGACGCATTTGTAAGGAGAATCTGGAAAAATATAAAGAATTTATTAGTAACAGCAATAATAACAATATAGATGAAAACCACTGTGGTGCAGTACTAGAAATATTTTACAGCACACGCAAACTGCAAACGCAACGGGTGTGGGTTCGATTCCCACTCGATAGAATGAATAACTTCCATTTCAACATTTTGGTAAAAAAAAAACAAAGCGCGGCGTTGAGTCCCTTCACTCAATACGCAACATCTTGAATATCGGGCTTCATAAAGCGAACAGAGTGTCTTCACACTATTGTTCTTCAGCCCACCCTGATTTATGCGGGCTACAAAGTAAAATTGTTTAATTTTTATTTTGATTCAATAAATCAAAATGATTGTAACGATCTACTTGAGTTATATTGAAATTTATTAAGTTTTGTGTGCTGTTGTGGCTTGTAAATTCGTAATATAAGTCTACAGCGCCCTTTTAAAAGTCTAAAGAAAAGTTAAAGAAGGAATCTAGTGACAATTCGCTTATTTGTTTTTCCAGACTTTATACTGGTCGTCGCCTGCAAATTTGCCTGGCCTTTAAAAAGTAAAACTTAAAATCTCATTTATTTCTATTCTGATAGGAAAATCGAGAAATTATCTCTTAATATCCATACTCTTCCCGAGCATGAAGGCAACAACAACCTTCTAACTCCAGTTACACAAAGGAAAAGTTTTATATATAAAAATAAATAAATATTTATGTAGTGACAAATTTATTAAAAATATAAAATATGAAATTATGGGTAACAAAGGAATCAAAAATATTTACTTATACTTTTTAACCGACTTCTGTAAGAAAAGGAGGTTGTCAATTCGGCTGTATTTTTTTCTAGTAGACACCAGACACGGAGATACTAAAATGATCATTTAATGTGTTTGTTGTCATATTAAATGCAAAAATGCTAACTCTGTACGCAGGAAGCTCAACAGTCGTAAAAAGACCTGTTCACCTTGCAATATCGTAAGATAATATAATAAAAACTTTATCATCGTTTTAAAAATAAAATTATAAAATTTTCACACTCATACATTTGACAGTGTAAATTGCAGGTTCGATTCCCGAAACTAAATTACGAATACTCGCTCTTCTGGAAATTACATACTCAGCCCAAATTTGAAAGATAATTATATGAAAATTACGAGATCTTGGGTATCGTCATAAATAAAATATCCGAAGTATTTAAGGTCATATAAACGTAGACTTGAGATTAGAAAAAGTCCCTATTTTTACCCAATTTACATGACAATGCTTGACGACAGAACTCAAGTGCTTAAATATTAATCATTCCCCCTTCCGGGAATCGAACCTACAAACACGTCATACAGTTCAGACGTGCCACTGTGCCACAACGGGAAAAAAACTTGTAAAAATTTAGACCACCGGCCATCGTCGCTGTGTAAGCGGCTCCCCTTCCGGCGTCTATTCCGGTGAGTTTATACTTAGCTAGCTAGTGGGTAATAAAATAAAAAACTGTAAAAACTCGGCCCTTTATTGACCAAATGTATCGAGTTTCTGACATTTGTGTATTGTTTGTTTACTGACTGAAGTGGAACGATATTTTTTTTTATTATGTCTCTAAATATATCTAGTCATATTTTTAAAATCATCACAAATATTAAAATGTAGGGAGGGCTATCGCGGCGTAGTGGTTACCGTCAATCCGTACAGTGATTGTGGGTTCGATTCAAACTTGGGTGACAGAACTTCCCCTACTACGAGTATATACAGTAAAGCTAAAAAAATTCTTATTAAAAAATTCTTAATGAAAAGGAAACAAAAATATTAAACATTTCATTTCTTAAGTGAGAATTAAACCCAGAACCACTACGGCCTCGTACCACAGGTAAAGAATTTCTGGCGCAGGAAAATCAAAATAATTTTAATACATCCATTCTTCCGAGTAGGATCGAACTCACAACCACCCTTACAATAAGGCACTGTTTCACAAAAATAACAACGAATATAAAAAAATCACAACATTATTTAATAATATTTTTTTTAAACTGTAAATTACATAACAATTAACTAAACTGTCAATTTAATGTACTTTTAATAATTATACTCTTGTCCCAATTTAATATTAGTCATTTAAACATTTAAGCCTTGATGTTTGCACGCTATTGAATACATTAAAAAAATAATAAATTATTACTTTATTATTTTTAATTTCTGAGACCGTCGTGCCTGCACAGCATCTGACTGTAAGCGTGACAGTAGTGTGGTCTATCTTCACTTGGTACTTATAATTTATGTGTTTACATATAAAACGCGGCGTTAAGTCCCGCCACTCTACATATAATGTCTCAAAAATTTGAATCGTGACGAACAGAGTGCCTTTGCTTATATCTTGCTAAAAATATAGATATTTTTTTATAAAGACAAATTTAAACCTGCTAATATCGCAACCTATTGGAAATCTAATAACTGAGCCATAGTAGTGTCATTAAAAATATAATGATATATTATTTCATTAAATTTCTCTAAGTATTCCCATCGACTTAATGATTTATATATTACGTTATTAAAATAAAATTACAAGATGTCCATTCATACAATCATAAAGCCTCACAAATGCTTAGGTATGTACATCAATGTATTTAATGCTATTTAAAATGTAATTGATGTCTTTGAGTAAGGTATCTGATTTATATATTTATAGGTCTCTTCCATAGATTGTTTCATTAATAATTAAAAAACTAGCTCTACACTTTTTATCGCATAGGGGTGAGGCAACAAACAAACCCTAATGGTAGGACATCGCTTGTCACTTTTCAAGACATTGTGTCTTTATTGGCGGATTTTAACACTGCCTTTTGTTATTTTACCAGAGCAAGGAATTACAAACATACTATTTCGCAGAACAAACAACGACTTAAATCCGAAATTTAATATTAGTTAAAATCTAATTGATGTCTTTGAGTAGAGCTTCTATTTCGATATAGATTTTTTTTAATAATTACTACACCTAAACTAAACATGGTAGTCAATTAATTTTAAATCTTTAGAAAAAATCTAAATAAAGTCGTATCCTGTAAGGTGATTAATAGTCGCGCCCTTTGGTTAGATAAAAATATATTATCGAAAACACTGTGTGTCACGTTGTTAGTGAAACAAAGAAAAATAAAAAAAAGATTCACGTTTTGTACTGCATATAGAAGAGTAGACAGAGAGAACTTAGTGTCAAAACACTCCGTTCTCCACTGCTCACCTAACGTGTTGAACAGCGAAAAACACCACGCTAATGGCTTAGTTGAGAATAAACTATTTTCAGATACTAGTTTTGGTAGACATAGTGTAACGTTGAGTTCCGGCACTCATCAAACACGTCGAAGTTAGATGATAGCTGAGAGTCGAATGCCTATCACTTAGGTCTCTCACCCATTATGCCTATGCGTGACGAATAACTAAATTTAAAAAAAACAATAATTCCTTAGATAAATCGAATCCACAACAATCACGTGCAATTAGACACTGTTCCACTGTGCCACATACTTTCTTTACTTACTTTCCATCTAAGCCATTTGGGGTCAGAGTTATCTCAGGCACTTGTGTGTCATGTCATCACGCACGTGTCATAAAAAACATATTGTTATTACCTGGCGGCACTAATAAGCTAGTTAAATATAAACACTTACTTTGAATATCCCTTCGGATGACACGCCTGTAACGCTGCCGGCCTGGCATCGTCATCCAGAACCAAAGTGGTCCTAAGTCCAGCTGCCCTGACCCTAACTTCCATACTCAGGTAAAATAGTCTAGGGTCACGGTGCCGCATCCTGAATTTTCCTAGGAGTGTAGCGACTACTTCCTTAGCCCTGGTACCCCATGTCACTGACAGGGTCTTGTATTCGATGTCCGGCCGGAGACATCTTGCGTATACTTTTATCGTTGTCTGGAAGGTAAAATAATTTCTAGGTTAAAAATTAAATATTTTTTTAATCTACACTAGTTTTTTCCATGTTGTATTCCGCATATGGCAGAATAAATTGTATTAAGACACTGCGTTTCACACGCATTGTCCATTTTTTGGGACATTGAGCGGAGGGACTCCGCCCCTTGCCTTGTTTCCAGAGTGAGAATATAAAAATAATTAATTATCTGATCAGAATTCGAACCCACAATAGTATACAGTTAGACGCTGTGCCGCTGAGTCACAACGACCTCTATAACTAAGCTCAATAAGCCTTACATATACTCACTGAAGAATTATTTGAATAATTCAATTAATTACATATATCTAACGATACAATATACGGTACAAATAGAAGAAGCACAAGGTGTTTAAAAACAGAAACAAAAATAAAAAAAATATTTAATTTAGATGATTTTCAATTTTGTTTCATTCTTAATATTTTTTCAGTTCTGGCTTCATTCATCAGACCAGCTCTATTAAGTTTCATTATGATGCGATTATTACATGTCAAAATGTGGGGGATAAAATCCAGTTTTCTTTTATTACATAGTTACAAGTCCACCTAATAAGTATGTTATAAAATATTTTATGAAAAATGCAAGAAATCTACAGTAATACAATCATAAACCAACAGCTGTGTAATGTAGGAGGAATGTGAGTAAATAATATATCATTAGATTCGAGCCCTTTAGCATAACCCCTACAGGAAATTAGTAATCGATTTGAAGTATGCAAGCAAGAGAGTACGTATAAAAAGTATCTATGTTTAAACTAAAGCATCGAAAGGACCGATTAACATATAGTGTCTCGAAAATTACGATTATTAGGAAACTGAGTAATAAGAGTGTTTCAACACTTAATTTTTTGCTTCACATCCTGCTATGCGGGAACAAGCGTGAAGCTAAGCAAGAAACATTTTCTTTTCTAACTTCAAATCCTAAAAACTTGTCCGCACAGTGAACACTGCATAAGCCAACTAACAAGACTATCTGTAATCTATACTAATATTATAAAGCTGCAGTTTGTTTGTCTGAACGGGCTTAACTCAAGAACTAATAATTTTAATTAAAAAATATACTTTTGTGTTACTTTAAAAGCATCTTTACATATCTTACATGAGCTTTTTATCATAGGAGGCTATGACCTATATTATTTAATATTAATCGTCTCTATGTAACCTACTGTACTTCCTATCAAAGTTACCAAGCACTCGGAGTGTTTCAAACAGAACTACGCGAGCAAAACCCAAGTAAAAGCTTGTCTAGAACAGCCGTCTAAACAGCATAATACTGTGTATATACATACGTCATTGTACGCCCGCGCCATTGTGATTTGCACAGCGAGGTCCATTGTTTACTTTGAGAAATTCTAAAACTATTCTTAAGTATTATATAGCCTTCACTGAAAACTTGAATTGAAAAGGTTGACTCGACGGTCAGCTAATTCAAGAGGTAAATTTAATTTTTAACGTGTAACTTTTGGATTATTTTTTTGTAGCGTTGAGTGCTTTCTCTATCTTTCGTTGAGTGATATAACGTAGTGACGCTGCGCTTTATTTTATGAGCAGAGAGAGTTTGGAAATGGAAAAAAGAAGAGAAGAAACCAAACCTACTACCGTAACGTTTAAAATTAGACGCTATGCTCCTGTGCCTACTGATTATGTTTGTAGGAATAATGGGATTCTAAAAAGTAAGAAAATTTAAAAAAATTTAAGATTTGGTAATTTCAAAAATATATATGAGTTCCAGTAGGATTGTTAAAAAACAATAAGTCCACAAACAGATCTAAAAAAGTGATTTAGTTTTAAGCTGAAGCTTCAATAAAAGAATGTTAACACTTGCAATTGTGGTTTCCCCTATAGTGCGACAGGATTTACCGCAAATCCTGAGGATATGCCAAGTTATGTACACTGGTACACTAACTTTAAAAATAACATTATTGTTATTTCAATTTCAATTATTTCTTTTATAAAATAGATACATAGGGCTAACTAAAGATATTCTCAGCTACACTAACACTTATTTAGTTAGTTAAAAGTTTAGTTAACTTTGATAATTCAATTCATATATTCATAAAGAAAAAGCAAAACCAAAACTTTTATATAACAAAACGAAAAAACAAAGTATAACCGCATTATAAAATCATTACTCGACATATAAGAATGCAAGGATTGCAGAAAATCAGGTTCCCACGCGTTTTGGGTCGCACGAAGCTAAAACTTCAAACTGAGACTACAATTTAATTATTAAAACACTATTAAAAATATAAAATTTATATAGTGATTAATCACTTACATGTATATAGTGTGGGTGGAAAGGTATTTTAGTACGAGGAGCGGGCACCGGCGCAAGCGCAGCCATGACGCGCGGTTAGTTAGACAGCGCGTGTGTAACTGAGGAGTTTTGCGGAACTACGCCCTACGCACTGTCACGGAAACTAAGGGTTCACCTGCTCCCTACAGGAAACCCATGGATCTATGGGGTATCGATCTATATTATGTTGTTTGAGGGGATTTCACACGGGAACAATGTGGGTTATGGTGGAAAATTGTATAAAAATTGGGGATTTTAGCTTTTTTTCTCCTATGTTTATATTTTTGTAATTATATCAATCGTTTGTATATATATTTTTTCATTATGCCTATGCATATTCTTCGTAAATATGTTTATTTTTAGGTTTGACCTCCTCATAAAATCTTAATTGATGAATAGATAAAAAATATCTTTTTAAAATATATATTTAATAATTATCATATTATAGTTATAATTATTTGTAATAAAAGCCATATTATATTATAAAATAAAACCAACAAAAACATTATAATAATTATTCGATACAAGAAATCGCCGGTAAAAGTGGTCATCTCTACTAGGCGGCGGACATCGACTCGGTAGGAAGTGAAAAAGCTATACCGGAAAACAAGTGGAATGCAACTCTCGGAGATGGGAGCTTGCATGTCATTTTAGCTGGGATGAGCTTTCTTATGAATAATGCGAGTTTTTGTATTGAAAGAAAAAAACTTTTTTTCCTTATAAGTAACCTTACTTGATCAGTTCTGTCCATATTTAATAGTCTATGTAATTATTACTACTTTTTTCCTTTTCACGTTGTATCCAGCTTGTAGCTGCGTATGCAGAGAGAATCTAGAATTGATTGATAATAAAATAATTAATTCCCTCGGGAAGAAATCGAACCTATAACTGTCGTATTCACTATTCCTGATGGCCTCGCAATGTCATATATTTGTCAATGTCAAATATATTCAATCAATGTTATCAAGTTCGATTCTTTCGTGATGAAGATTTTTTGCATAATATATGTATGAATATACCCACGCATTTTGACAATAATTAATTAAGTGACATATTGATTCGTCGAATTATTTTAATTAGGGCGAATATTAACTTTATCTTTATTTACATTAAAGGTTATCTTTCGAATTGGGTTACACAGTAGGTATTTGTAAATCATTTCTCAAATAATTTCTTGCAAGTACTTATATTTCCATACACATTAAAGACATTTAATTTAGAAGTTAAAATGCGGTGTTGGGTTCCGCAACTCAACACACAATGTCTAGAAATCATGTGGAAACTAGAAAACGTCATTTTTTGGCTCTAGGTACCCTGCTATATGAAGATAGAGCATGAAACTGTTTATTATATTTATTATTAATAATTATAACGTTATTATTATTTTATATTGTAGTTTAATTTAATTGAACAACATATATACAAAGTTGCGGCAAATAAGAAATTACCATAATATATTTAATTATATCAGCGACCCACTGACCATGACCACGACCACGTGTTTACCACGCAAAGTACTTAGATCATATAGTACTACGTATATGTCAGAGATGGCGTCACTATACACAAACTTATCAAAAGGTACTAACTATATTAATCTATTCCTCTGGATTATTCAGCAAAATTAGATATACGAGGGTAAGCAGAGAGAATCTATTGCTAAGACACTCCGCTCTCCACATTCTATTTATTTTTAGAGACGTTTATTTTATGTGCTAAGTTGTGTAAGTTAATGCTTAGAGCTTTTCTTTAATAAGCTGGCAATACTAAAATTATAGTTTTAAATATCTCAGTGGCACAATGTCTGACTGTAAACGCAACGAGTGGGTTCGATTCCTACTTTGGGGAATGAGTTATTTTCATTTACGCACTTTGTTAAATATAACACAATGTCTCAAATTATGGGCGATCCGTAGGGAACGGTAAGTTAAAATTAATTTCCTCAGCCTTTCCTGCGTAATACACTGTGAAGCTAAACAATAAAAAAAATTTCGTTAATTTCACAAGATTACTCAATAGTAAATGTAATTCCATAATTGCTCTGAATATTATAATTGTTACAAAAAAAATTGCAATATTACAGAGCGTGTCATTCTAACAGTAAGCTTAAGCCATCTTAAATTTTTGTATCAATCTAAAATTGAACCTTGTACCCTCGTTATAAGTTCTACGAAGTATCGATTTCGAAATTCGATTAGGAAGATAATGGTGATTACTGGGGTAATCGATTAACTGTGCTCTATTAACTAACCTAATCTAACCTTTAATTAGCTTTGATATCGATATTTTACCTTGACGTGATGAACTCTTGAGGTTTTTGAACTATTTAGTATGAAATATGAAAATTGCACGCCATGGCGCAACAAGGCAGCGCCTAACAGAAAATACTTCGGTCATAGGTTCGATGTTTAAATGATTATCGTTTTCCCGTTTTGGTTGATAAAACATAGTGCCCAGTTTCCGTTTAATTTTCAAGATATTGTGTGTTCAGTAACGGCAACTTAACGCCGCGCTTTATCGTGTTACCATAGCGAGGAAATAAAAATAATTCATTCCCGCGAACGGGAACGCGCAAAGCCTCTAAAACTTGGCGGAAAGTGGGAAATGGAAGTATCCTAATTGAAACAGAGTGTTTTAAGGTACTAGGTGTCTAGGTTCTCATATTTCCCTCTGCTCACGCTGCTTGCTATGTACGGGATAGAGTGTTAAGCTAAAAAACAAGTTAATAAAGCAATAAAATATTTAAATATAGTCACGTTAAAAATTGTTTAATTAGCGCACGCGTTTACTCTTTCCGCTTATTACGCACAATTAATATAGCCTTATATAGTAATTTCCTTATCAATTAATACCGTTTAAAATTTTGTAGAGACTAGTCATGCCGCAAAGGCACAAAAAAATGAAATCCCACTCGAGAACATGAAATATTTAACATTTTCATTTCTTCGCCCTGGTATCGAAGCAAACCGCGGCGTTAAGTTCCGTTACTAAACACACAATGTCGGCAACAGTCTCTTTTACAGACTCTGTCTCAGAAGTTAGTACAAATAAATAAAATCTGTCAATCCCTTTAATGTAAACATAAAAGAAATTTATAGGAAGCACATCGACTTTGCGTTTTGTGATGCCAAACGACTGTAGTATTATAATGGATCGGATACACAAATTAAAGGAACTCTTTATATTAATTAAGCTGTCACCTCTATTGAAAATAAAATAAGGTTCAAATTCGAGCGTATTCCATACATTTCCTAATTTCCTGGCTTGTCGTCACACCTCATTCGCTCAATTTAGGGCGTCCTGTTGTTATTTTGAATTTTTATATAAATAAACTTAATTTATAATATTATATATTATTAAATATTAGTTTTTTTATGTTTTCGTTCTCCATTTTTTGCTTATACAGAATAATAATTTGTTGCCACCATTTCCAAATTACGTGTTCATTTTATAGCAGAGTAGATAGAGAAAACCTAATGTCAAAACACTCCGTCCACCACTTTACGCCCAAATTCGAATTCAAATAAATTTAATTGATACATAACTTTTTAAGTATTTTATTCTTTCAATTCTTTAAATTCTTTTTCTTTTTTTTTTCATCAATTGCAAAACAAAATACTAGAAATATCTGCAAATTTCAAATTAAATAATTAAACACTGTCTCCAAATCGAAACTATCACGGTGATGTTAAAAACTGTACCTATAATATACACATGTACGAAACGCAGCGTTGAGTTACGCCGCTCAAGTAACCAAAACTCAACAGTATCTAACTTCTAAACATAATCTTTTCCCTCAGAAGTATTCCTCAAATAAACATCTATTCTTCTTTCAAAGTCAACAAAGAATTTTACGTGTACTAAAAAAAGTTAACGAGTATTTTCCGAAAAGCTCGGCCAAAGCTTACTGCGCCTGAAACAGTTGTAGCCACTTGTATGAGACAAAAATAGATCTTTGAAAAGGAATTACTTACGGTGTTGTGATAACAGTTAAAAACATTGTTCGTTTATAATTAGTCTTTTCTATTTATCTGTTTTTTATATTATATATGTTTTTTTTAGCTTCATGCAGTATCTTCGACATAGAGGGAACTTCAATACATAGTGTTAAGACACTCCGTTCGTATTAAACACTTATATTTTACCACTCCGCCAATTCTGAAGCCATTGTGTGTTACGTGGCGGAAATCAATGCTTCGTTACCAGAGCGAAAATATTAAATATTTCATTTCCTCGAATGGGAATCGAACAAAGAACCTGTCGCGTTTATAGTCGCACGCTTGTGCCTTTGAGCCACTACTGGTCTCATGTATATATGAATGTATTCTAGAATATGTGAAGTATAAATAGACAAAGGATTATTTTTTTGTTTCATAACAATTATTTCGCATTTATGGCCCACCACAGTCCGACTGCCCGAGGATTGCTTGATTTTTTTTTAATTCGTAAATATTATTTATCCTTAAAGCTCTGCTAACTTCAAATTCTAGATCTTAACCCTAGTTTCTTTAAAAAATAAAATCACAGAGAATAAAACACAACACTGTACCTACTACACTGTATCTACTACATTAAGTGGAAGAGTCATATTCATCATAAATTATTAAAAAAATAATAAGAAAAGTAATCCGACTAAAAGAGGTCTTTATAAAATTTATTTTTCAATCCTACAATAAGTACTTAGCTTTTTAAATAAATGCTTCCGTTTGAATGGACGGAATGCAAATATGGCAAAGGGAAAAACATTCATCTCACCTGGCGTGGAGTATAGGTAGGTGTAGTGTTATAGTTGACAGATGGTTATAACTGGTTCAAATACACAATAAATATGATTATTTAATAGAACATTTTTCTGTTAAGGCTATGGTCAACGATATGGTTATGGTAACGGGTCTGGCCTGACTAAATACTATGCGTGCGTTCAATTCCCACTTGGGGGAAGGTTTAAGTTATTGTAATATCGTATAATTAAATTATTTATTTATATTATTCCTAAAATTAGACAGAAAGTGGGAAGTGGAATATCTTAAGCTAGATTGCCTCTGGTTAAATAGGATAGACAGAGGCAATTTAGTATGTGGGGAAAAAGAATGAAGAAATATAAAAAAAAATGTCTAAGTAAATACTGTTTGTACACATGTACAAATTAACATTAATTTCAGATTAAAATCTGCTGATGATTTAGAGTGTATTTCTTATATTATAATTATTAGTGTTTTTTTTTTTATATTATTAAAATTCACGAATCAAAAAAATATTGAATTACTTGTTTCCTGCAAAAAAAATATTTAAATATATATATCATTTTAAACTTACTAAACCACCCCCCACTCTAATTCTATACAACTAATGACCGCATCTCAAAACAATACAATTTATATAACAATTTAATTATAATAACGTGTTTACTGTTTCCGTAGAAAACATATGTCAACGTCAGAAATAACCGCACACTAAAGAGTTGGGGGAAAAAACACAAAAAGTCCCCCCGAGCCGAGCACGTGCTAGCTCCAGGTGTACAGGATGCTGTGCAAGTATTTCAGCTTGTCTTGATTATCTATTATTATAGATCACTTAAACATAGCTTCACGATTTATCCCGCATATAGTAGAGTAGGGTATTTGGGAGTTTAGTGTTAAGACACTCTGTTCTCCACGCTCCGTCCAATGTTCGAGACATTGTGTGGTGAGTTGTGGAAATTAACGCTGCTCTTAATTTTGTTACCAGAGCGTGGATTAGAGATTATTAATATGCGAGTAGAAATCGAACCCACAAACATCGTTTCAGTTTGACGAGTTTGATACTGTATCCCGCATATAGCAGAGTATGCAGAGGGAATCTAGTGTACCTGGGAATACAGTGTTAAGACACTACCGTTCCCAATTTCCTACTGATTTCTGAAGGCATTGCGTGATGAGTGGCAGAATTTTTTAGTACTTCTGTCATATTATATTTTAAAAGTTCCTTCGATCTGAGTCACGTTCGTTTACAATCATAAATATTAATAGAAGTGATATTCGGTCGGCTGCCGTCGAGTGCTCCACTTGTATAATATATATAATTTATTGACTTTTAACTGGATTTACGACGTCGATTTGTTCTTACAAAATATGTATTACAGGTTACAACATACTATAGTTATCTAACTTCGCTTTGAAAGAAAAAAATACACTTTTTATAGAGAAAATAGTTCCGCATTACTGCTTTCTCAATTATTCTTCTTTTATAGATTCTGCTTCAGCACAAAGAGTGTCAAGGCAATCCACTCTTCGTTACATCAGCATCGACATACAGCTACTCCATTGCAGAGCCAGAGAGAAGCCAGCGCTAGTGCTAAAAGAATCCGCAACCAACTTTCTGTCCAATTTTCGATACATTGTGCGTTGAGTAGCGGAATTTAAGGCTGTGCTTTATCTACCAGAGATATAAAATGAAAAGAAATGAAAATGAAAATTAATTTTCTGGGGTCTTATCAGCGAATGGGAATAGAACCCAAAACCGTCACGTTTACTCAGACACTGTGCCTGTTTTCTACAACATAAAATGCTAGTTTAGAAACTTATAGAAACATATACTGTTTCTATAATAAAACTTAACTACATTTCTGTTTATATCTCAATCTGTGTTTACCTTATAAATTATACTACTCTAGGTAATTGAGCGAAGAAGTGTTAAATGCATGTGCATACGTTTTTAAACTGGAAACCTAAGCCGGCCTATTCGTGACTAGCACTTAATAAATACTGTTCGACTTAACTGCACCTAAGTATTTTTAAAGATTTAAATCTCAAAAATCACTTATATTAGCCTTTAATATCCTACTAGTCCTTCTTTTCTTAGCTTCACGCTGTTATGCCGCGCAGCAGGGGTAGAGGGAATCTGAGAACCTAGTGTTAGGGCACTCCGTTCCCATTAAAACACTTCAGTTCCCCAATTTTCGGCGAATTCTGCAGATATTGCTTGTTGAGTGGCGGAAATCAACGCCGCACCTTACCTTATTACCAAAGCGAAGAAATAAAAATTATAAATATTTCATTAGCTCGAGTGGGAATCGAACGTACAATCGCCTGTCACCGCCGTCGCCTTTACAGCTGCAGGCTTGTGCACTTTTACACAATAACTACTGAACTGATTTAAATGAAACTTTATACTATTATAGATTATTCACTTACATAATTGCAAGGAAATGAAAATAAATAACTCTCACGAATGGGAATCGAACCCACAACCGATCGCTGACTTCTTCTTTGCTTATCTCACAAAATATTTCCTTTTATATATTTATTGTGTAGATAAAAAAACTAGGCTTAAATTACATATCTTGAAAAATAGATCTTTTCTATTTCCAGTAGTGTGGTTAGGAGGCATGAACGTGAGTGAGGACAAGGTCCCTTTGTTATTACCTTCAGTATCAAATTACCAACGCAATGGCAACCAGCTTGTGGTAAAATAATTATATATTATTAGATTATATTATGAGTTATTATTGTTAATTTGGCTTACGTGGTCTTAAAAATTGCTATAAATGCTAACAACCGTCATAGTGCCGCGTATAACTTTAAACGGTACAGATGTAGGTTCGATTCCAATCTAAGTAATGAAATATGCTTATTTCTTTGTTCTGGTAAAAAGGCAAAGCACAGCGTTGAATACCGCCACTCAATGTTCCGAAAATTAGGTGGTACGTGGGGAACGGAGTTTCTTAGCCTAGGGTTACAGCGTGAAACCAAAAAAATTATTTCTAAAATTTTTCTTCCTTTATATTAATTATTTAATTCATCTTTCAAAATGAGCAATGCGTAAACAACGAACCACCTATTGAATTTCAAGACCATAAAATATGAATGTCATTGAAACCGGACGCCTAAATGGTATATTTAAACGTGTTGGGTAAAATTAGCATCAATCGGTTATTTCATATCTTTCCGCTGCCTTATCGGCGGATGTTTACTCGATACAAGTAATCTCTAACTAAGCTCTTTGTGCAATAAATTCGATGCTTTAGCAATATCTTAATAAAAAAAGACTGACTGAAAACACTTATCAAAACGAGTGCCAAGTGTGAGTTGGACAAGTACACGAAGGGTTCCGTAAAAATATTTATATAAAAAAGGGCAAAAATATCACGTCTGTTATATTGGAGTCCCCATAAATATCTGTTATGTTTATTTTGTTTTCTGCAACAAAAGAAATGTATCATCTCTAAAAATGTTAGCTGTCCAACCATCAAAGTTCATGAGATACAACCTGACGACAGGCGGATAGCTGAGTCTAATTAATAACATTCCATTTTACTCCTTTGGGTACGGGACCCTAAAAAGTATTTTCTTATTTAGAATTTTTCTGCCCTTTCCCAGCAAATTAAACTGAGCTCAACCTAATAATTTTAATATAGATAGTAATTTTAACTATTTATACTAAATAACAATATTTTTATACCAGGAAATAATTGTGTGAGTCTTTGTTTACAACAACGCTCCAGTAAGAAGGCGGAAATTGATAGCCACTTGATAACACTTTACACGAATTAAGCACAGCGGTAACGTGTGCTTAATTCGTTACCGCTGTATGTTGTGTCGAATATTTTTTTTATCTTCGAGCATAGAGGCGGTATATGGGCTTAAAACCTTGAAAAAATTATGAATATATCCACCTTTTACTATTTTTCCACTTCAATTATTGATTTACGTGGACCATAAGTAAAATAGAGAATTCTATTTTTCTTTTCGTTTCTTAAAAAAACGCTAAAGTCTCTCTTAGTAGGGAGTGTAGGGGGCACTCCCTAACACAATCTTGAAATTGAATCCAATTCCAAGTTTCTATATTTGTGTTAAGTGTGTATTGTCTGCCAGTCACTCAGTAACAGAAGAGATATTTTAAATTTTACATTAAAGCTTGTCAGAAAATATACTCTTTAAATTTTATTTTAATTATTAACTAAAAGTACTTTTTAAAGATTTTTTTTTTAAATTAAGCACACTTAGTTTTAAAAAAGGCGCGAAATGACGCCATTTTGCTAACAAATAAAGTCATGTAAGTCAAGGCGCTAACCAAAAAGGTTGCAATCTGACACTGTTTTACTTTTTTTTGAAGCCAAAGGTCGATACAACGAAGTCCGAACTAAGTGGATCAAAGAAGAGCTTTCAGGGTTGTGTTGGAAATAAAGTAGAACACTTTACAAAGTATTTTTGTAATTTATAGATAAAATACGGAATGGTAAGTAATTTTGTTAATAAATCCATGTAAAAAGTATTCACTAATATAAAAAAGAAAAAAATCGGTCAATGTGAATTTTCTATGTATGAAATAAGACTCTTTTACTTAATTTTTTATATTCATAAAAAATATGGTTATTAAATATTATTTCTAGATTATACTGAAACTCAGTAATATAAAAATATTAATATATAATGATATTAAAATAGTATTAATTAGTAAAAAAACATATTTTATTTACATGAACAACCCTAAAATTCAAAGACGCCGCAGATCACAAAACAAAAAAATGGTACAAACCAAATGGACAGTTCCC
>FASU01000042.1:7091-17520 GCA_001486225.1 Heliconius pardalinus sergestus | reverse complement strand
AGACGATAGCTATTCGTATTTAATATAACACGTTATAATACATTTAGGTATTCTACAAAGCAGTCTATGTTTAATCTACACAAGTAAGTAAGAAAGTTGTAGAACTGTTGGCGTACCGACTGCCGACCAATATTCAAATGTGCCTCGGTCTGTATTACGGGTCACATCCGTCACGACGTCTGCGAACGTGCTCCTGTATACAGGCTGTTTTGAAAGTTTAAATACTTATTTTGTGTTTTTATCTTTTAGCTTCACGCTGTATCTCGCAAATAGCATTGCATGTTAAATTATATAAGTGAATCCAACGAACCCACGACCACCGTGCCGCTGCACCATGACAGAATTTTGTGTTATATTGTGACAGGAGGTAAAATTATATGTAAACGGTATCACTGTTGTTTTTGTTGCACGAAAGAAGTTAATACAATGTTTTTTAAACTCATCAAAACAGTTTTAAAAAAATATCTTTGTGTGTTTTTGCTTATTTTGCAATAACAAGAAAATAGTCCACTGTTTATCGGATAAATTAAATTTAGTGCTAGTGTCGTGTTTCTTCTTTACTTACTGTATATTTACTTTAGAGATAGAGACATAAAAAACTACAATAAAATCTGAAGATTTATCTAATATAGAAAAAGAAACATACTGTATCACACAATACGTGGGGCGTAGTGTCCCCAATATGAATATTTTCTATTAAATTACTCACGGTTCGGCGAGCCAGCAAAAATATTGTTCTTCTCGCACTTATCGTACACCCTGTGAAGTTCATGACTACTGCGACAAGTGGTACATGCTACTTTGTATTTTGTTAAGTTTTTAGCAAAATTTGAAATGAATTTTACAAAGACAGTAGATTCAGTAGATTTTATGATAATTTTAATAATTTGTAGGTCCTCGTAGTACAGCGGCACAGCGTTTGATTGTAAACGTGACCTTTATGAGTTCGATTCCCACTCAAAGGGATGAAAGCTTTGTCCACGTAATACACAATACCGCCATACAATATGCAAGGTCAGGTCAGTCAGAACATACGAAACCTTTTTATATAAGTCTTTACATAATTATATCTTTGTACTAAATTTCATCTTTTATTAGTCGTCATATTTAAGTAAAATAATATAAAAGAAGAGTAATACAACTCTAAGTTAAATGTATATATTTTAGGAAAATAAAAACAATAGTAACATAATACAAAATACAATAAACACATCAATTCTGACCTCCCATACAAATTTCCCATATGAATTAACCACGGACTTCGAACCAGTGACTACGTCAGTATAACATATCGAATTACCACCCACAGTGGGAACGAAATTTTTCACAAGTATTTCGTTATGCATCTTAGACACGCTTGCACCCTATAAAGCTAAATATGTAGGCCATTTTCACCCTTGTATTAAAATGTCTGTTATTGTGTAGATGATTAGGCCGACCGTAGTTAAAGACCGTCGTGACTGCGAATGTTGTGAGTTCAATTCCCATTCGGGCAAACAAGTTATTTTCATTTCCTTGTTCTGGTAACACGACAAAGCGCGATGTTGAGTACCTACATTCAATATGGAACGTCTCGAAAATTGGGTGAAAACTGGGGTAAGGAGTGTTTTAACTCTAGGTACTCTCTACCAATTTAGTTAAATGCTCACTCAATCTGCCTCTTCCGCTTTATATGGGATACAGCGTGAAACTTGAAAACACCATACTATGCTTTTGCCTGTGGCTTCTCAGGTCCTGTGGTCAAATGGAAATAGCTAAGAGGTATCCGAGGTATCTATAACTGGGTACAATGATTTACAGCGAATCGATGATATAGTTTACACTATACGAGTATACCTATATAAATAAGGTTTCCACGACGCATGGACTATACAACGCTAAAATAATATTTCCAAACAAACTCATCAGTTTACTACTTTACTTGTATATATAAGATTATTTAGCGTGTATGGTGCAGTGGCATTGGATTTAGTGATAGAGGTCGGAAGTACAATTAAAAAAAAATATGGTTATAGGAAACGACTTAAAACGCGTGTTAGAAAGTTGACTTAGAAATTTCTTCCTATGTTTAAATATTTAAAATCAAATTTTAAATTTTTTTATGTTATAAAGAAAAAAATATTTTTATTTCCTCTGGTAACGAGGCAAAGCGCGGTGAGTTCCGCCATTTAACTCGCAATGTCTTCAGAATTCGGTGGAAGTAATTAAGAGTTGTGTACGACAACACATTCTATTTGCTTAAGATGGCTCTGGCCTGACTTACATCAAAACGATGACGTGCCTTCCTCCATAGATGGGTTATCTAACACGAAAACGGTTATAGGTTCGTTTCCATTCGAGGAAATTAAGTATTTAGTTCTGGTAACAAGACAAAACGCGGTGTTAAGTTTCGCCACTTAACACGCAATGCTTCCAGAAGTCTGCAAAAAGTGAAGAACGGAAACATTTTAATGCGGACGGAGTGTCTTAACACTAGGTTCCCTCTGCCTACCCTGCTAAGCTAAAAAACAGATGAACAAATTCAAAATCAAATTTATCCACACATGTAGCTATAAATTGATTAGAAGCTCATATTCTCTTAGCATTTAATGTGATCGCTCTATCAGACACCCTTACACATTAATTGGGCACGCTGCGCCTCGTTACTGATATCATGGCGGGGTTGTTTTGTTCATGGAGATAACTTAATAGCAGTTTCTTTTTTATTTTTATATATTTTTAAAATATATTTTGTGGATAAATAGAGTTAGTGATTTTTTTCTCTATATTTTGCTTTTTGATTACTATGGTTACGTTAAGGTCTTTTGGTGCATTTTGAAATATTGCACGTAAGGCAATCAAAGTTTGGAAATACTCCCCGCACACGTTGACATATTTATCTTATTTAAAAAAAAACTATAATTGCGTATACTGCTTGATGACAGACAATGTCACACTTTATATAGCAATATTGTGGAAATATATTTTAGGTATATTTTAAATATAAACATAATATGAATCCAGGAAATGCAATATTTAATTATTTCATTTCTTTGCTCTAGTAACGAGGCAAAACGTGGCGTTAAGTTCCGCCACTCAACATGTTATGTCTCCACAATTAGGGAGAAAGTTGAGCACAGAAGTGAGTTGCATAATTTTTTTGTCCTTATGTGAAAAGGAAAAGCGTTTTTAGATGAAGATAAAAAAATGAAACAATAAGAGTTCAGTAACGGTAAACCATTATGTAATTAATCATTAACTACATCCAGAAGATAACCAAAATTGTTATGATATTAATATAGGGAATGAAATCAGCAAGATATTTTACATTTTTTTTATTTAAGTGAGATCTAAAAATAGGAAAAATATTTATAGAATGAATTTTACCCAATTACGCGATGCAAGGGAGGGTAATGTGTTATCCGTCTAGTGGCGTTAAAGAGATCTAACGAATTTACTTATTTAAATGATTCTTTCATTACTTTCATGATTCATTTTTAAATATTTCATTGTGTATTTATTAAGTTATTTAATTTAAATTTGCTTTTCAATAACTAACTATAAAAAGTCATAATTTTTTAATATCATGATTAAAAAGATTGATGATAAAACAATAATTAAAAGGCAACACATATATGTATATTCGTAATATGTTTAATGACGAATAAACTATGACTAATATTTACAAAATGAACACCTAACTAATATTGCACATGAATAATATTATTAAACAACAATAACAATGTTTCTAATTAATAACTGGATTTTAACAGGACTTCAAATGTTTTATATTTACTAATATTAGGTAATAATGATAAAAGTGGAACTTCGCCCAAAAATTGATTAATTATTTGTGAAGAAGAGGTCCGTTGTGGGGATAGAATTTTTTCTTACTAAAACTTTGGCCACTTATGTCATCCAAGTCACCTTCCTTATCCTGGTGTGCTGTCATGTGTCTTGTGAGATGATGTCGTTCTCTAAAGCTTTCGTTACACACTGGACATTTCAGTTTTTCTTCCCTTTTTCTCCTATTCGGATCCCCGGTCGATTCGCTTTTGTGATGTGTTCTCATGTGATAGACTAAATCCGAAGTCATTCTGAAACTTATACTGCATTTCGCACACACATTTTGGGCAGGTAAAGTAAAAGCCGCAATAGTCGAAGGAAGGAGAGTACTCAAAATTGCTGCTGCAGGATTCGCTATGAGAGGGTTTACTGGCTCTCGTGGTGGACCTGGAAACTTCATAATGTCTGGATTTGGCTGTTGGAAATTTTGTACACTGAAAGGATAAGACGGTCCAGCTTGTAAATATGATAGTTCAGGTCTAAATGGTAGAAAGTTCATTTTATTCGCCGACATCTGGGGAGTTTTTGCTTCATTTTTATTTTGATATTCCATAGCTTTAAATGTAGTAGTACGTTGTAGAGTAGATTCAGGATAATTTGGTGAAGTTGATGGGATATTTTGCGATTTAAAAAAATTATGAGTGTTTAATAAATGTGCAGGTGTCAGCATATTATTAAATCCCATCTTGTTATATGAATTTGATGGTGGGCTTGAAGCTGATAGTGGTGGGCTGACAGAGTTCTGGTACAGGAGATTGTCTGGACTGACTGATGGATTTGGAGAACGGACAGCGAAGTTTGTAACTTTTGTGAATGCGCTTTTTGGTGACATCTCATGCTGTTTTTCTCCGAATCGATGTTCGAATCTCGCTCTTGTTTGTATGCTTATAAGTGTAGGGTCATCGAAGATTTTATTTTTATATTCATGTAAAAATTTTGGCCTGTTAGCACTTTCGTTTGAGTTAGGGCGGCTCCTTGATCGTTCAGAAGTATCGGAATCGCTACAGTACATCGACTTACTTGGATATTCATCTGTGCCGACGTCAATGTTTATATCGGATCCAAAACTCGGTGACATGTTGTTGTTTATACGGACCCTATCTTCGTCCTGATCTTTGCAATCAAGAGTATTATCATTAGAATATTCACTTTGTTTATATACATTCGCAACTCTTATTTTGGATTGATGTTCCCACTCTTCTGTATTGAAGAGTTGTTTCGATACTCTTAATTGTCTTTCAGGTTGTACTTGCCGAACTTTTTCATCGGGCATCATCAGAAACGCCACATCAAACGATCGTTTCGATGCTTTTCCTTGACCAATCACAGTCGGCTGCATGTCGGCCTTCGGATGTTGTGAAGTTTTAGCACTTTCAATATTAGAACTGGTCTCCTTAGAATCCGGAGAGTGCTCTTTATAATTTTGGTAATTATTTTGAATGTCCATTGTCATCGTTTACTCATTTAAAAAGTTTCACTCGGAGCAAAACTTTCGTTACTTAGTTCGCAACGTTTCCCACTGAGACGCGTGCGTATTACCCGTTAGTGACTTTACGAATGTGAACGCGCCATGAGGGTGAAAATATATAAGTGGGGTTGGAAACTACCCTTGACTGAGGCTTTCTGTACACGGGGCGTGGCGTGCCGACCAATGAGAGGCAAGAAGGAGGGATGATCTAAAACATCCGGCCAATCCGTGAAGCTGTATGATAGCGAGTGAGACAATCACCGGGTCAAGATAATAATATCTGCTGTGAATTGGAAGTAGCTGTGGCAGGGTCTCGACAAAGACAGTATGATATTGAAAATCGGGAGCCACTTTGCGTGTATGCTCGGAATTACGTTTACGTTCACAGGTTCTTGAAAGTTGGAAATTAATATTTCAGTTTAAGACATTTTTGTTTATCATATTATATGTATGTATATTTTTTGTTTGGTACATATTATGTATTTATTCATATTAAAAATTATAACTTATTGGTTTTATTTGTAAATTTTTATTAACAAATATTTCAATATTTTCAAACACATTTTAGGTATACTCGTACATTATAGTATATTAAGAATAAATAATTAAAAATTGAGATGTTTATCCTATTTAAATATAAATTATTTGTCATAATCAGCACTTAGTTTTAACATTGTCTATAACAAAATCTTTTATGTATAACAAAACAAATATTTTTACCATTTCGCCCTATTCTTAAAAAAAAGTTCCACTATTGTCGTCTGTTTATCTCGGCAAACAAGGCACTAGAAAAACTATAACGATTATGAATGTAATAAATATGTTTTATATGTGGGATAAAAAATGATATTCCGCTATAGTCGTAACCCCCGAGTGTATGGATGAGATTGCGAATAATGCTATTAACACAGACGCTTCTTTTCAAATTGATATCTAACATTTAGACGAATCAAACTAAACTGAACCTTTTGCTTTTTAGTAACAAAGTTTAAAATAAAATAACTAAAATAGAATTTGGTTTAGTAGATGTTGATATAGCAAAAGGAGCTTAAAAAGTCACGCAAGTAGGTATATTTTCTATTAACCAAAATATATATTAAGAAGAATCAAATGAGTTCTGTTCGGTAGTGGGTAATGATAATAAGATGGGCGCAGACGTTAAAGGAAAGTCATTTGTCAGATTTTAGCCATTTTTTGGCCATTCCCTAGCTCACTCTGAGAAGCTGTTCCATTTATTTTTTCGTGTAGCGTTAATGACGTTCCTTTGTAAGATTTAGAATGAGATAAGTAAGTTTTAGTAGCTGGTCTGTAATATAATATATTTTTTAGATAAAATTTATAAAAAACTTAGAATTCTTTTCTTAGTGAGATTTGAGCTGCATCTCTCTTGGATAATACAACAATATTTAAAGTTTAATTCTGATTATCTACAATTGTATTTGTATTTTTATATAATAATCATAGTAAATTCTGAGGAATAAATATCTTTTTATTTTGCTGCTTTGATAAGACAAAGCGTAGCGTTTACTTCTGCCATTTACACGCAGGATAAAGCATGAAAATGAAATGAAATATAAAACCAACAAAAAAATACAGATAATAATCGGACAAAATAACACTATCTTTTAATTCTTTATTTATGAATTAACATAATAACCAATAAATCGGTTTAACTTTGACATATCAGAGTTTATCCCGATAAGTAATTTGCGGCACGTGTGCTAACAACGTACGGGGGGTGTTGATAAATACTTTGAATAATATAGATTTAGATAAATTAATTATTATAAATTATGGTGACAAGTGCATATCTGAACGTAAGAGTCAGTTAAATACCTAAGATTAGATAGTTTAAAATATTTATTTGAAAAATTATGTTTTGATATCTAGAAATTTAATTCTCATATACAAGTATGACTTAATTAGCAATAAAGAAAACAACATTTTACCAAAAAGAAACAAAAACTAATTAATACTAAATCAACAGTCATGCACAAACATGTGACTACAAATGCGATAGGCTGTGAGTTCGTTTTCCACTCGAGAAAATAAAATATTTATTATTTTATTCCCTCGCTCTGGTAACAACGCAAAGCACGGTGTTGAGGTCTGCTACTCAACATTTAAAGCCTCTAGAATTCGGCGGAAAGTATCTAATGAACAGAAGTGCCTTAACGAAAACGGAGTATCTGAACACTATTTAGGTACCCAGGTTCTCTTTACCCACCCTTCCATGTACCAGCGTGAAGCTAAAAAAAAACAAAAGTTGAATAAAGTGTTTCAAAAGCTCAAATAACTTACTTAAAGCTCTACTATCTAACTCGATTGACTGATGATGTCAGGCAAGAGGTCGCATCTGCAACTTAGATTGGCGTGACACTTCGATTGCCTTCCAACTTGTCGTAGACAGATTACTCGGTGTTGCTGCTAATATTCTTTTTGTATTTTTCTAGTCCCGAAGGAATGGACTTGATTGAGATTGTCGCGTCACTATTTGTTGTAGTTTTAATTGTTTTTTTTTGTTGTTCAGTTTTTGTTTGTAACTAAGGGCAAAAATAACAAAGCTTGTATAGCTTTGTTATTTTTTATAAATATCGAGTGACATAGTTGTCGATTCTGCAAGTTTAGGACTTTGACTGCTGAGGGCGAATATCAAAATATTCGTTAATAAAATATAATATTTTTTTAATTCATCCTGTACCCCGCACATAGTAAGGTAGGCAGAGCGAACCGTGAAATATAGTATTAAGACACTCCGCTCTCCGTTAAAACACTTCCGTTTACATTCCGCTAAATTCTTGAGATATTTTTTTGTTCTTGAATGCTGGAACGCCGTAGCTTTAGTTTTTGATATTATAATTTACCGCAGCGTTTGGCACTCCGTCCTTTCTGTCACAACTATTAATAAAAACACCTGTTCTATACAAAATATTAAAATATGCTTAGAATCCCCTATTTGACTAATACAAGTTTGCCATATGTTGTGCGACAACAAAAGAAATAAACAAAAAAAGTTGATCAATGACAATATATTTATCCAAACGACTATGTTCATTATTGTACAGTTAGTAAAGGCTATATTACTGCGAAATATTTTGTATTAGAACCTAAATATTGACTGTATTAAGGGATTATTTTCTTTGAATATTTCTTTTAGATCAACCACCCTATTAATCGCTTAAATGTCATATAGATTAAAGTTTTTTCTATAATCAACCTTATTTTGTTATACATAAGGTATACGATCGTTTAATAATATTCACCTATTTATTAACCATTGCGTTCTAAACTTATGGCAATGCTAACTATTCATATAATATTATCACTCAAAGTTACTTAAATTTAAGTCTTATTCCAAAGTAATTAAAGTTAATTTTCGTTTGGTTTTAATTACAATTAAATTGAACTCAAGCGCATTGCATTTAGAACTCTATTTTTAATAGGAATACAGATAAAATGAGGGTAGTTTTATATTTTCAAAATGGAATCCGCAATAACCTAACATTAAAGTGGGATTTGAAGCCCACTTGTTTTATAAATTTTTGTAACATATGGTGTAAAAGCCATGGACAAGGCACCCCCATAGTGCCCATTACCATATGGGACGCGTTAAATGCACTTTGAAGAGAATCGTATTTGAGATGAAATGATTAATGCATCAGATGCTTACAAGGTTTGAGTTTTACTATGAACTTAGTCTAAGAAATAAATTATTATTATAATATATATTCAAGGCTTGACTGACGTGCCGACAGCAGTGTATAACAGGCATAGGCACAAAAGCTTTTAAGCTTGTAAAAGTTTGAAACAAGAAAAAAAAATGGTTAGCCTGGCAAATAATGAGTGATTCATCACTACTTCCAAAATATATAAACTTCATATGACATTATACTATTAAGTACTTAATTTCTGTGATAATAATGACAGTTTTAGTCCAGTTGTCGGGTTGTAATGCGCTTCGCAAATAAACATTTGTACAAAGCCGTGCAATAATGCGTATTGTATTGTTACAAAGGGGAATAGTAGGGATGATACGTTTTTATATTTGTATTATTATTTCCAAGTCCTTTTGACCTTTTTTTCATTAGTCCGCTATATTTGTATTCCACTCTGGTAGAAAACCCGCGGTGTTGAGTTTCGCCACATAATACACAATATATTTGGGCAAAAAGTGGATAACGCAGTGTTTTAGCATTAGATTCCCTCCTCTGCCCATCCTGCCGTGCGGGAAAAAATGTGAAGCTGATAAATGAAGTCCCGATGACTTTGGTGCATTTTGGGTAAATTTGAATTTAGGAAATTTTATACAAGTATCTATAATGTGAGGCAAAAAAACATAGGCGTTAAATTTTAGCATCCACCAAGTGAGAAACGTGTTTTACCACTAGGTTCCCTCTGCTGTGTGCGGGATACAGCATGAAATTTGTATTAAGATTAAGTGTTTTTGTAATACCTATATTAAAATAGCCATCACTTAGAATTTGTTTATTATAAACCCCAAACCAACTTATTTAATGTTATATTTGAAAACGAATAAAAAAACTTTATAATTTTTATATAGTTAATTTATGTTCAAGTATCAAAATGCACTAGTCGCGTACTGTGTGTTCGCGCAACATATGCGCTAGTGGTCTGCCATCTGATCCACTATAGTTCTAATGATCAGTATTCTGTATTCGTACTATAGTTATCATTATCAGCTTGTAATTTACTTTGATGTTGGCATTTCAATAGAATTGCGTTAATATCGATTGTATTTTTAGATATTTATGTTTCATTTGCGTATTTAAATGTTGTAGATTATGATTTTTGTACTTATGTTATAAAATATTTCTTTAGCTGAACTAATTAGGTAATTTTAGAAATTACTGATTCGTCATGAAAAAATATTGTTTTGTTGGATGCTATATTTCGCTAGCCTTGTGGATTTAACTCTATATTCCAGCCAATTTTGCAAATGAAGTGTAAAAAATTTATTTCACTTCGATTTCAGCTGTATAACTTATGGACGGTCAACATTTTGAATCCCGAATTTCACTTAATAATGTTAAAAGTTAAGCTAAACATAGCTTTTATTGGCTAATGCCAAAAATAATCTAAAGTGAAGAGAGAAGAAATGGAGTGTCTTAATACTAG
>FASU01000036.1:0-10698 GCA_001486225.1 Heliconius pardalinus sergestus | reverse complement strand
ATGAGTCATGTCATGAATGTGTCATGTTTGTCGTTTCGAACGAAACTGTCATATCAGAGATAAAATTTGTACATTAGGTGTGGTATTGTAAATTTGTGACCTGTTGTTCTTTAACAGCGATTATAATGTCCGCCACATTAAAACCTTATTTAACAGCAGTGCGTCACACACTTACATCTGCTATGTGCTTAGAACATTTCTCGTCTCAAGTCGTCGAGAGATATAACAAACCGGAGGTAGAAGTGGGTACAAGCAAAGAATTGTTATTAAATCCTGTAACCATTTCACGGAACGCTAACGAGAAAGTGTTAATAGAATCATCTATTAATTCTATCAGAATAAGTATAATGATTAAACAAGCGGATGAGATCGAAAAGATTTTATGTAAAAAGTTCATGCGTTTCATGATGATGCGAGCGGAAAACTTTATCGTTCTACGGCGGAAACCAGTCGACGGGTATCATATCAGTTTCCTGATTACAAATTTCCACACAGAGCAAATGTATAAACACAAATTAGTCGATTTCGTTATATATTTTATGGAGGAAATTGATAAGGAGATCAGTGAAATGAAACTAGCTGTCAATGCTCGTGCGAGGATTTGCTCAGAGGAATTCTTGAAGAGATTTTAATATGTTAAATCAAGTTAGGTCAATCGGCTGAATTTCTAAACTAGCAAAAAATGTTGTTAATGGACTGACAAGACTTTTAATTTCTACTATAAGTTATCTTGTAAATATTCAATAATGACTATATTATATGTAATATGCATTTATTTAGAAAGTTCTTAATTGAAAAAAACTGAATGCAAAACAGTGTTTTTTAAAGTCAAAAATTACTTCAATGCTTTTAATTATGTATAAGAACATGACTTAATATTATGTATTAGGTAATCTTTATTAAGAAAATTATAATAAATTTCTTTATAAAACTTGTTTCATTTATATTGAGTAAAGCATATAACATTTTCATTATTGTAATGAATTCTTAGCTTTAGGCTGTATCCGAGGGAAGCTAAGATTAAAATACTCTGTTCCCCATTTTGTGTAGAATTCTGCCACCACACTGTCTTGTTATCAGAGTGAGAAAATCCAAATATCATATTAAACCCACAATTTTGTTTTCAAATATTATATAACCAATAGATTTTCCTTTATGTATTTATTTATATGTTTGCTTTACTTATTAAACATACTACACCAAATACTACTTATAATATATTTCATAAAATAAAGGGAGTTTATTTCAAACTTTTTGCAAAATTTCACATATTTATTGAAATAGAATTCATGAATTTATTAAATAATACCATATTACAAATCAAAGCAGGATTATGAGTTTGATGACTTCTGATATCTTATGTTTAATTTAAGACATTTAGTTTTTGGACTTGGCAGTACGTAAAGTGAATCCTTCTCCTTTGAAAGCCTCAAATGGTTCTGATGGTGTCTCTTCCTTTGCACTGGGTGGTCTTGAATTTCTGATAAATCTTAGTGTACCAAGAACAAAGTCATAGTCTGGTACACCTCGAACATAAGGCTGGAACAAAGGATAATTTATAAATTGCAATACTAATCAAAGCCATGGTGGTGCAGTGGAACGGTGTGTGACTCTAGACAAAATTGTTGTGAGTTTGATTCTTACTTGACTTAGTGCAATAAATTATTTTTATTACCCAATTATATTCAAAATGTGGTGTTAAGTTTCACCACCTTTCTGAAATTCAGAGGAAAAATTTACTTATGTCAGAACTTCTTAGTTACAGAAGTATATAATTAACCATAGTTAATTTTATACTATTCTCGGTTAAATAACTGAACTATAACCATAATTAAATACAAAACAATTAAGTGTAAATGGTAAATATACATAATTTATTATTCATTGTCTTCACCTGTCTTGAAGTTGATGCCTGAGGCTCTGAATCACTTTCACTAGTTAATTTTTTCTTTTTGCCATCCAATCTGTTTCCCTCCCCACTGAATGCTATAAAACCACTGGCTTCCGGCATTATAGCTGCCGGGTCTTCATCCATGGCTCCCATATCTGAGCTTCCTTCTGCACGGCTTATGTGGTCTTCCTCCTTATATCCCACTGGTGGGGCAAATTCTACCTGTTTCCAAATGTTTATTATGTATATATCTTGTACAAAATAGAGTTATATTATGCTACACATAATATAGGCCACAGTGGTTTGTCACCCACTCAGGAGTATGAATTTTCATTCCCTGTTTTGACAAGATAAAGACTAACATTGAGTTGCACCACTCATAATACATGCTTTATGTAGAATACAATGTGTAGCTGTAAAAAATATAAATAGTTGCATACCAATGTATGTAAGTATAAAAAAATACAACTTTTTTATAATTTACTGTTCCAGTGAAAATAACTAGGTGTGTTTTATATGATAAATTTGGAGTACCCTAGGTAACTTTGACTGCAAATACAGTGAGTTACATTGAAATTATTAACTTAATATATCAAAATTAGATCTATGATTACCTTCCTGAGCAAAATGGATTATCCAAATCAAAAATATTTTTTTCAATTTGAACTACTATATATTAGTTTCTGAGATTAGCTCATTTGATTCATGTTAACAAAAGCCTAGACTATTTTATTATAAATATACCTACACTATAGCCTTTATTATTAGAAATATACATACATTCATATCACACTCAATAATAATAACTGCATTCCCAGGTTTAGTTTCCAGTACACATAGTTCGTAGACTTTAGAATTGTATTTAATTGCTATAACATCACCATTTGTTAAACATGAAAAATTTCTCAGACAGTTTTCGAGCACTGAAATAACAATATAAAAAAAATGTTAAAAGATGAAAATATTAATACATTATAATGAAAACTAAATAAATATTACATTGCTTTATTTTAAATGCTTTAACCTACCTGCTTTTGGATTAGTAATATCAAGGAAATCTTCTGACAATGGTTGAAACTTAGAGAATGTAGCTACTGGTAAAGATGCACTCTCTATCTGAAGTAAGGCTCCTTCTTCTAATACAAGATTTGCCATCATCTATTAGATATTATAAAAAAACAATAAGATTTGAGGCATGGGCAATGTGGGTTTCACTTATGGGGAAAGATCATTTTATTTTCCTTGCCAGAGCAAGAAAACAAACTCTTTGTTATCATACCAAAGAGTGGTGTTGAGTTGCACCACTCAATATTCAATGTTCAAACACTAGGTTCTTAAAGATACAGTATTAGGCAAGAAAAAGGAACACAAATTATGTTATTTAGTTAGTAGTTTATGTTATTGAAAATAGTGATTGTTCAATTTAAATAACGACAAATACTAACCCAATGTGGTAAAAATACTCTTCCTTCATCTGCAACAAACTCCAATACCCCACAGTGTGTAATTCTTTTAGTTTTTTTATTTGTCAATTTAAATATCATAGGATACTCAATGTTCAGTCTAGTCAGCTGCTCTAAAGCTGAAGGTGGCATTATAACTGTGAATAAGAAGAATCATATAAAACTAAAATGAAAATGTATCATTTTCTTATTACTTGAAGCTGTTGTGGTTCAGTTTCACAGCACCTGGCTATGATGATTCTGAGTTTGATTTCTCCTCTGGGAAATAACTAAATTTAAAAGTATTTTAGTTTCATTTCTACCCTTTGGTAGCCAAAGCATGGCATTAAGTCATTTAACAAATGGTGTCTTACACTAGGTTCACTCTGAAACTGCTTTTTATTTTGTTATACATTAGTCTGAATTACACATCTTCAATTTACACATATATTTTATTTTATGGTACATTATTTTGAATAACACATCCTTAATTTACATTTCTTTTATAATTGAAGTATTTTACAAGTTGTAGTTGTAGTAATAAATGTAAGCAACGAAAAATAGATGCAGTTACAGCTTCATTATAAGATGTTGTAGTCTCTAATAAACAAATATTAACATCATATATTTAAAAATATTTACGCATATAAACTGTAAATGATAATAAAAATGAATTGGAAATATCTTGGTTTTCTTTAAAGAAAAATGCATTTGATGGATATGGCTGGGCCATATGTTTTATGTTATTTACTTAAATATAATTAATATAAATTGAAACTTACTTTTTCCTCCTCTTTCCACATCTTGTCTTTCATTTCCAGGTAGCATAGAAACGGAGTAACATCGATAAGTCATTATAAAAGGTCTTGTAATTTCGTGAAACATGTTGAAACCAAACTGAAACTTAAGAAATATAGTCAAACAATGAGCTTCCTTATATACATTAAGCTATTTACAAATGTTTAAGTTTATTTACCATTTTGATTGATTTTGTTTAAACAATAGAAAACGATTAAAAATAACTGCAAATCATTTAGGTACTGGATGCAATCAAAACACAAAACTTAATCTGTTATTAAATGTCAAATTCTTCGTTGTCAGTTTGACAATTAATTTCAATATGTGGCTTTATATTTAATGACTTTTGCTTGATGAAATAGATTTTGTATAAAAAAAACATTTACAGGTTTGAGGACAATAATCAAATTAATTAAAATATATTACAGCTAAATTTCAATTTATATTTAAAAAATAAGAAATATATAAAATCACATAAAATTGTTATTTATTAATATTCCTTCCCTCTGGCACCAACGTAAAACCTTGAGCGTTGAGTCCACCACTCAGCACGCAATACCTCGAAACATTTATCGGAAAGTTGGGAACGGAGTGCCTTAACACTAGGTCCCCTCTGTTTACCCTGCTGTGTATAATATTTTTTTTGTACAAGTATTCGAACATTTCTACCCATTCGACAACGATTAATGCAACCCATCTCTTTCTATCTCGTAATCGTTCACAGTTCATTTCTTTTCATTCATTTGTGTATGTGGCAGCGGGTGCATTGTTCGTCATTTCTCTATACAAATAAAAAATATTTTATTCATCTATTTTTCCTTCATGTAGAATTAAATCGGAAAAGTGAGTAACTATAGTTGCTTCTAAATTTTGTAAATTCTATTAGTGTACCGGTAGTTGTTCTTTCTCCTTCAAACATGAATGAACGCCATGTTGATTGTCAAAGGTGTTATTCGTTTCTGATGAGACAGCAGTGAATTGAAATAACTGTGTTAAATTTTCAGACTCCGCGATTTAAGAGGATCGCTCGTAAGCCGTTTCGGTTACTTAGAGCAAACAAAAAGCAATCATGGCTCAAGTGTTGCCTATACGTTTTCAGGAGCATTTACAGGTGAGTACGCCCATTGCACTTTGATAAATATGCTTGTAATGATAGTGTAGGGGGAAGTTATATGATGCGAAGTAGTTATAATGGATCGTTTTATTAATTGCCTTGTTGTGTAAAAGTGGGAGGTGATAGTAGAAATGACATTGCGCAATTATATGCGTTGACAGATACCACCCCCTAAGCTGTGCACGAAATAGTGCCGGTATTGATTTGTTCCACATTCCCTCTGGATCATATGATTTACTAGTTATTTGACAATTTGGCAACCTTCCTCTGACGAGCTAATTATTAGCTATAGACTGGAATATATGTATAACAACAAAGTAGTTATAAGTCATTGTAAATGATAAGGATTTTACAATATGAACATTTACACTTAGTCATTATTCTGAATATGATGTTTCATATGAAAAGTTTTTATAAAACAAAATGTACTATTATGTTGTTATTAAATTAATTATATATAAACTTTGATGTAGGGATGATGGGTTATAAATGTATTTCAATATTGTATACGAAAGTAAAAATCTTTAAAGTTGTTAAGATAAAGATTAAATCATAATAAATAAGAAACCTATATAATCATTATAAAAACATAAAAATAAATAAATAATGTAGAAATTCTTATATTTTATTCCTATATAAAGTTTATATTGAAAATATCTGAATAAGACTTTATATGAGACCTATTTTTTATGGGCATCGTGCCAAGACTTTCTTGCAAACATAAGAAGATTATTGCCTCTAATGCCGGCAGCTCTGTTCTCAAGCGTCAAAACAATGGCCATTATATTAATATCTTGAATGGGCAAATTTGAGATGTTAAAACAGTTATTTATAACTATAATTATGATAATACAAACTACTGCATTTTAACTTAACAGTTATTTTAGTTGTAGTTTTTTTAAATTCTATTGAGATAACATGTTTATTGAAATAACAAGAAAACTTTTTAGGGAATTGTAGCAAGGAGACATTGTTTATTTGTAAATGTAATGGTTATGGGTTCAATCCCACTTCTATACAGTGATTATATTATAATTATTTTCATTCCTTGATCTGGTAGACAAAGTGAAGTGTCAGTGCCGTCACTTAACAAACAATATCTTCAAACTTGGACAAAAAGTGGAGAATACAAATAAAATTTGCAAAATTATATCTCACTTAAATAATTTCTTATAGGAAAAAAATAATAAATAAATTAAGCTGAACCAATTAACTAAATATCTTTATATTTGTCTTCCTAATAGCTCACAAACATAGGGATAAATCCCGCCTCCATATCCTTCAACACTCTCACTATGGAGTCGGACAAGTTCATCTGCGTCCGGGAGAAGGTTGGGGACACTTCAGAAGTGGTCATCATAGACATGGCAGATCCCACAAACCCCATAAGACGTCCCATCAGTGCTGATTCGGCTATTATGAATCCAGCGAGTAAAGTGATAGCATTGAAGGGCAAAGCGGGGGTGGAAGGTGAGACATAGATAAACAATTTTGGCTTTTTGTTGCTTTGCTTATTTTTTTTTTATATTATATACAGTATGGTTGAGGTGATTTATAAACCTGTTAGAATTTCGAATTTAGATTTTCTTTTTTGAATTTTCATAGTTTTCATAAGAAATCCTTAACTTTAGAAAAGTCCTGAAATGAATTGTAGCCATCAGACAGCTAAGTTCAGGGCAGCCACTACTCATTAACCATACTGTATTTTGAGTAGAAATGCCTTGCAAGTCATTATCTAATTTTTAATTACCAGCTCATTTGTCTACTCTCTGTTTATTGAAGGTTTTATTCGTTTTGACATTTCATAAAAAAAAATAATTTAACACACATCTATATTTCTTAAATAACTTTTTCTAACAATTAACATTTTTACACATTTTCTCTGTGATACTCAAATGGTTATAATAGAATGTATAATAACAATATTTGAGTGACTTTAGTAGTCACTAGACTTTACTTGAAATTGATGCTTAATTTAATAAAACTTTTCAAAAAAAAAAAAAAAACAATTTGTGGCATGTTCTGAACTAACCCAATAAGAAAAGCAATTGAATAAACATTATATTCCAATAAATATCCCCTATAAAATGTTGATGTAAATACAATTTTTTGTCGAAGTTACAATGGACGATGCAAATATTAAAATTAAGTATTAATAAATAATAATTAATTCCAGTGAGTAGGAATCGCACCCATAACCGTCGCGCTTATAGCCGCTTACAAGCGTTGTGCCGCTGCGCCACGACGGGCTCTAACGTTGGCGTAACGTTGTTATATGTATATCATTTTTTTCAAGTTATATGGAATTCTATAAAAAAATTAGATCGCCGGCAAAACGCCAACTTAATATCCAAATGTCAGTGCGTCATTGATCGTCCGTGATGCGGCAGATTTACTTAACTCTCTCTTTTAATTGCAAAGGCGCCGGTACGCAGGTGTGGGTTCGATTTCCACTCGACAAAATGAAATATAAAATATTTTAATTTCTTTTGCTCTGGCATCGGAGAGGCAATCGCGGCATTTAGTTACGCAATACCTCTACAATTCGGCGGAAAATGGGGAGCAGAGTGTATTAACACTAGGCTCTCTCTGCCTACACTGTTACTCGGGAAACAGTGTGAAACTGAAAATAAACTACTGGTAACGCAGTTTGAACGTAAATAAAAGGCGTTCATATTGTTAAGGAGGTATTATATTATAATAATAATTATTATAAACAAATAATTGATAATGTTAGCTAACAATTTGAAACTTCTTCTTCTTCTCTATAAGTTTCTAAAAATATAAACATGGCTTTCTTTAAAAGCTTATAAAGTTGGCTATTCAATGCTTTTCTTACTCCTAAAATTTACATCGTGTATATTCGACCTATATTCTCCACCCTGCTGTTAACCTTCTACATTTATGTATGTAGCCAAAAGATATTGGGAACTCGTTCACCAGTTAGGTCAACATTATACTTAATTTTTCATCGTTAAAATTTAATTTTCTGAACTGCCATAGAAAAAGTACTTATGTAAAAGAATGTATAATAGGATTAAATGTGACCTATTTCAGTTAATATAATGTTCTATTATAAGTTTTTATTGTTTTTTTTTGTAGGCAAAAAGTTATAATACAATAGACCAATGCGTTTACGACTTTCTAATCATTTAAGCGAAGTCAATGCTGCGCTTTTTCTATTTAAATCGAAAAATATATAAATTTCGTCAACGCGACGATTGTGGGTTCGGATTCCAAATTGTCATCTAGACGATGAACGAACCTATTACCCATAAACATGAGTCAAACCCTTGCAAATATATCAATGGGCTGAAATTTGATAGAAAAAATAAACGATAATAGTTTTTTCAGTATTTTAAACAAAAACGTATACAGATAATATTAAACATATATTTTATATTATATTTTTTATTTTATCACGCATTATGTAGATAGGTACAAGGGAATTGCGTCATGACGTCGGTCGTCCACTCGTCGACTCGGCAATGAATCATCTAACGCGCGCGGAACAGAGAACTGTAAAAATGGCGTTAGAATGTTTTAAAGATTAATAACTTATTAAATATTAATAAATTATTAATATTTTATTAAAAATATATTCGTTGCGTGTATTAAGGATCGTCTATTGTAAAACTGAACTTACAAAGATATAAATATAGGTAATCATAATAGCATTAGTTAAAAATATATGTATAAGAAATAATAATGTAACTTAATATTTTTTTTTTTTAAGTTCATAACAGTCGTAAAATACTATTTGTTTTTAATACTATTTGTTTGAATTTAAACGGGATGGCGTTTATTAAATTTGATAAAAATTTTCGGACAGTTTCTATACAGGCTCTATCTACATGCATGATTTATGGCTGACGTCTTAATAACTGATGTTATATTTCTGCTATTTAATTTTATTTGTATTTGAAATTTTCTAATATGAAACTGATGATGAAATTAAAGGAATGTTTAACGATTGGATATTTATTATTTTGTGAAAAGGCTACTCACAAATAATTAAGTGGGATATGAAACACTTTGGGTAATGTGTCAATTATTTTAAAATAAAATTATTTCTAATTAACTTGATGTCTATGTAGAAGAAAAACTGGCACGTAATAGAATTTTAAATGAAGAGTTTACAAAATATTAAAAATCACCTTAAAGTAGATAAAAAATGATCAACCGTTCTGGAGGCATTGCGTGTTGAGTGGCAGAACTCGATGTCGCGTTTTGCCTTTATCGTTGCCTGAACGAAATTAGGTATATTAAATATTTCATTTCCTCAAGTGGGAATCGAACTCACAACCTGTTGCGTTTACAGTCACTCGCTTGTGCCCTGCGCCACGACTGGCTTCCAATATTGTTTGTATTTTGTTATTTAAAAAAAAACATGTCTTTTATAGTAGCGATGTCACAAATAACTTGTTTCCAACTAATATTTAGCTATTTAACACTTACATAACAATATTACAGTGTTGACCTCATCACAAGAACATCAAGGCGTAGCCTTAAGGTTTATTCATTTTTAGCCGCATAAATAATTCTAATATTTATTCCTATAGGGACTTTTACTTTATTATTTACTAAAGCTAGGAAAAAATGTATGCTCGTAATATATGGATATGTGTATATAATATTTATATGAGGCACATGTTTGTGCTGTAACGCGGCGGTTGTGGGTTCTATTCCTACTCGGGAGAATAAATTATTATTTTTCGGTAATTTCATTTCTTCGCTGTGGCACCAAGACAAAAGCGCGGCGTTTAATTCAGCCACTCAACACGCAATGCTTCGAAAAATTCGGCGGAAAGTGGAGAACCTAGTATTAAGTACTAGGGGTTCCCACTTCCTACCCTGCAATGTATATGCGGGATACAGCGTGAAGGTGATTTAACTTTTTTCATATGGTTGAGAATAAGCTGACACTATTTTTAACTTGGTTTTCGAAAAAAAAAACGTAAATAAATAATAGTATGTCATTTATGATTATTCTTATCAAAATGACCCTGACAACGTATTCACTTAAGGCAATGACCCATTATATTCTTTAAATGTTTTAATTTTGTCATTTCTTTTGTGCCATAATATTTTTTTGACGGTACATTTGTTTATAAGAAGCGTGCTTTACCGTTTCTTATATTTTTTTATGGTCACGCAACTTAATACTCGTTTTTACGGTATTGGCAAAAGAGAATGTAGTGTTTGATTGCATTGTTTTTTTTAGCTTCACGCTTTATCCCGTACATAGCAGGGTAGGCATAGGGAACCTGGGAATGTAGTGTTGAGACACTTTCGTTAACCACTTTCTGTCGAAATTTGAATGTTAAATATTTCATTTCCCCGAAGCATGTAAATACTAATCTATATATATAAAATCGAAAGGTCACTCATTCATCACGAAATCTCAGAGACTACATGTGCTAGGAATCTCCAATTTTGCATAGGAGTTACTT
>FASU01000023.1:0-15353 GCA_001486225.1 Heliconius pardalinus sergestus | reverse complement strand
AATATTGCGATTAGTATTATTATTACAGAAGATATTAATAATATTATTATAATTATTTATATTAAAATTATTAAACTTTTTGATTGGAAGTCAAATATACTAAATATATTATATAAATAATTAATTTCCTCATCAATAGATTGAAATATAAAGAAATAATCAAACTACATCAACAAAATGTCAATATCATGCTGCTGCTTCAAATCCGAAGTGATGAGTTCTTGAAAAATGAAAATTAATATGTCGAATAAAACATGTTAAAAGAAAAATTGTTCCAATAATTACATGTAAACCATGGAATCCAGTTGCTATAAAAAATGTAGATCCATAAATTCTATCAGCAATAGAAAATGAAGCTTCTAAGTATTCGTATGCTTGAAGAATAGTAAAATAAAATCCTAAAATAATAGTTAAAAATAATCTTTGAGAAACTTGAGTATAATTATTTTCTATTAAAGCATGATGAGCTCAAGTTACTGTAATTCCTGAAGTAATAAGAATAATGGTATTTAATAATGGAATTTGAAATGGGTTAAATGGGGTAATATTAGTTGGTGGTCAAATTGATCCAATTTCAATATTAGGTGATAAGCTTCTATGAAAAAATGCTCAGAAAAAAGAAATAAAAAAAAAGATTTCAGAGATAATAAATAAAATTATTCCTCATCGTAAACCTTTAGAAACTATAATGGTATGTTTTCCTTGAAATGTTCCTTCTCGACAAATATCTCGTCATCATTGGAATATAGTTAATAGAACAATAAAATATCCGATTAATAATAAATTTATATTAAAATTATGGAATCATTTTACTAAACCAGTAACTAATGTTATTACACCGATAGCTCCTGTTAAAGGTCAGGGTCTAAAGTCAACTAAATGATAGGGATGATTATGGTTAGACATTAATTTACTTCTCTAGAATAAAGAGTTCTTAGAATAGAAATTACATATGATTGAATAATAGCTACAGCGGATTCAAGAATTAATAGTAAAATTTGAATAGAAATTAAAATAATTAATAAATAATTAGGTATATTAATACCTGTATTACTTAATAAAGTTAAAAGTAAATGACCTGCGATTATATTAGCTGTTAATCGAACTGCTAAAGTTCCAGGTCGAATAATATTACTAATAGTTTCAATTAGTACTATAAAAGGTATTAAAATAGTTGGGGTTCCTTGAGGAATTATATGAATAAATATATGTTGTGTATTATTTAGTCATCCGTAAATTATAAATCTTAATCATAATGTTAAAGATAAGGAAAGAGATATATTAAGATGACTAGTTCTAGTAAAAATATACGGGAATAACCCTAAAAAATTATTAAATAAAATAAAAAAAAATAAGGAAATAAAAATTAAGGTTGATCCATTAATTCCATTAGGTCCTAATAAAGTTTTAAATTCGTTGTGAAGTTTATTAGAAATAAAGTTTCATAATAAATAATGACGATTAGGAAAAAATCAAAAGGATAAAGGAATAAATAATATTCCAATAAATGTTCTAATTCAATTAAATGGGAGATTAAATAAATTTGTTGAAGGATCAAAAATTGAAAAAAGATTATTTATCATTTTCAGAATTTTTTTTTTAGATTAAATTTATTAATTTTTTTAAAATTAAAATTATTTTTATAATTAAAAATAAAATAATTTATAATTATAAAACTAATAAAAATAGAAATAAAAAATAATAATGAAATTATTCAATTAATAGGTATTATTTGAGGAATAAAAGAATATTACAAAAGTAATAATTTAAATTTGACATATTTATGTTATTTATTAACTAATTCTTTATCATTAGAAGTAATTGCTAATTTACTATAAGATGGTTTAAGAGACCAGTACTTGCTTTCAGTCATCTAATGAGTAATTATTAATTCAATTAATAAAATTTTTTATAGGGATTCTTTCAATAACAATAGGTATAAAACTATGATTTGCTCCACAAATTTCAGAACATTGACCATAATAAATTCCAGGACGATTAATAAAAAATCTAGTTTGATTTAATCGTCCTGGATTAGCATCAATTTTTACCCCTAATGATGGAATTGTTCAAGAATGAATTACATCTGTAGCTGTTACTAAAATACGAATTTGATTATTTAAAGGAAGAATAATTCGATTATCAACATCAAGAAGTCGAAAATTATTTAAATTTTCATTAGATTGAATTATATATGAATCAAATTCAATATTATTAAAATCAGAATATTCATATCTTCAATATCATTGATGTCCAATTGATTTTAGTGTAATTAAAGGATTATTAAGTTCATCTAAAAGATATAATAATCGTAATGAAGGAAGTGCAATAAAAATTAAAGTAATAGCTGGTAAAATAGTTCAAATTAATTCAATTATTTGACCTTCTAATAAAAATCGATTAATATAATTATTAAAAAATAAATTTATTATTAAGTATGCTACTAAAATTGTAATTATAATTAAAATAATTAATGTATGGTCATGAAAGAAAATAATTTGTTCTATTAATGGGGAAGCTCTATTTTGATAATTTAAATTTGATCAAGTTGCCATTTCTAAAAAAAGGATAATTCCTTTATAAATGGGGTTTAAATCCATTACATATAATCTGCCATATTAGAAATTTCTTAAAATAGGAAGTTCATTATATGAATGTTCAGAAGGAGGTAAATTTTGATATCATTCAATTGAAGATGGTATATTAAGAGAAAATAAAATTATTCGTTTATTAATTATTGATTCTCAAATAATAATAATAATTAAAATTATGGAGAATAAGGAAATATAAGATCCAAATGAAGAAATAATATTTCATGATATGAAATTATCTGGGTAATCAGAATAACGACGAGGTATACCAGCTAATCCTAAAAAATGTTGAGGAAAAAATGTTAAATTAACTCCAATAAATATAGAAATAAATTGAATTTTTAATAAATAAGGATTTATTAATAATCCTGTAAATAAAGAATATCAATGAACAAATCCCCCTAGAATAGCAAATACAGCTCCTATAGATAGAACATAATGAAAGTGGGCAACTACATAATAAGTATCATGAAGGGTAATATCAATTGAAGAATTAGCTAAAACTACACCTGTTAATCCTCCAACTGTGAAAAGAAAAATAAATCCTAATCTTCATAATATAGATGGACTATAATTAATTTGCGTTCCATGTAAAGTTGCTAATCAACTAAAAATTTTAATTCCTGTAGGAACTGCAATAATTATAGTTGCTGAAGTAAAATAAGCTCGTGTATCAATATCTATTCCTACTGTAAATATATGATGTGCTCATACAATAAATCCTAATAATCCAATTGCTATTATAGCATAAATTATTCCTAAACAACCAAAAGTTTCTTTTTTTCCACTTTCTTGAGAAATAATATGAGAAATTATCCCAAATCCTGGTAAAATTAAAATATATACTTCAGGATGACCAAAAAATCAAAATAAATGTTGATATAAAATAGGATCACCTCCTCCTGCTGGGTCAAAAAAAGATGTATTTAAATTTCGATCAGTTAATAATATAGTAATAGCTCCAGCTAAAACTGGTAAAGATAAAAGTAATAATAAAGCTGTAATACCAACAGCTCAAACAAATAATGGTAATTGATCGAAAGATATATTATTAATTCGTATATTAATAATAGTGGTAATAAAATTAATTGCCCCTAAAATTGATGAAATTCCAGCTAAATGTAAAGAAAAAATGGCTAAATCAACAGATGATCCTCCATGAGCAATATTAGATGAAAGTGGGGGGTAAACTGTTCATCCTGTTCCTGCTCCATTTTCTACAATTCTTCTTGAAATTAATAAAATTAATGATGGGGGTAAAAGTCAAAATCTTATGTTATTTATTCGAGGAAAAGCTATATCAGGAGCTCCTAATATTAATGGTACTAATCAATTTCCAAATCCTCCAATTATAATTGGCATAACTATAAAAAAAATTATAATAAAAGCATGAGCTGTAACAATAGTATTATAAATTTGATCATCTCCAATTAATGATCCTGGATTTCCTAATTCTATTCGAATTAAAATACTAAGAGATGTTCCAACTATTCCTGCTCAAATTCCAAAAATAAAATATAAAGTTCCAATATCTTTATGATTTGTAGAAAAAAGTCATTTTCGCTAATAAAATGGCTGAGTTATAAGCGATAAATTGTAAATTTATTAACGAGAAATTTCTCTTTTATTAAGTTTTATATTCAAATATGATTTAAAATTGCAAATTTTAAGGTATAATAAAAATTATTAAAACTTAAATAAAATAATTTAAGGTTTAAAGAATTTCTTTATAAATAATTTTGAAGATTATTAGTTTATTTAACTTAAAACCTTAAATTAAATAAAAAATAAAGTTCTAATAATTATTCCTGATAAAGAAAATGTATTGAAAAAATAAATTAAAAAAAATAAATTATTTTTAATGAAAATTTTAATTCATTTTAATTTAAAAGAAAAAAATATAAATGAAAAATAAATAATTCGAATATAAATAAATAATATAATTAATCTACTTATAATAAATAAAAAATTAATAATAATAAAATTATTATTAATTATGAAATTAATAATAATTCATTTAGGAAAAAATCCTAAGAATGGAGGTAATCCTCCTAATGATAAAAAATTAATTATAATTGAAAATTTGATTAAAAAATTAAAATTAAAATTAAATAGTTGATTTATATAAAAAATATTAGTAATATAAAATAAAAAACATGAAATAAATAAAAATATTGAATAAAATAAAAAATATATCAATCATAAATTTTCTCTAATTAATAAAGCTGAAATTAATCAACCAATATTATTAATTGAAGAAAAAGCTATTAATTTACGTAAAGAAGTTTGGTTAAATCTTCCAATAGAACCAACTATAACATTGAGAATTATAATGAAAATTAAAAAATTAAAATTTATATTGTATGATAATAAAATTATTGGGGAAATTTTTTGTCATGTTATTAAAATAAATCTATTAAATCATGATAATCCTTCTATAATATTGGGGAATCAAAAATGGAATGGGGTAGAACCTATTTTTATTAATATTGTAGAATTTATAATAATTGATAATAAATCATTAAAAAATATTTTTATAAAAAATAAATTTAATAAAATAGAAAATAAAAAATTAATTGATGCAATAGATTGAGTTAAAAAGTATTTTAATGAAGCTTCTGAATTTAATAAGTTATTGGGGGAAGAAATTAAGGGGATAAATCTAAGTAAATTAATTTCTAAACCAATTCAACATCCTAATCATGAATTTGAAGAAATAGAAATTATAGTTCTAAAAAATAAAATAAATAAAAAAAATATTTTATTTGAATTATTTAATAATAAAATAAAAAATAAGAATAAATTATTCTAATTATGAATTAAAATTCATTATAAAATTATATTTTAGTGTAAAATGCACAATAATTTTTGAAATTATTAGATATAGTTTAATTCTATAAAATATAATAAAGGTAAAAAAATTACATTATTTATCCTATCAGAATAATCCTTTTATCAGGCACTTTATTTTTAAAAAAAAGGGATTTCCTTTATATTTGGGGTATGAACCCAAAAGCTTATTTTAGCTTATTTTTAAAATAAATATTAATATAAAAAATATTAAATATGGTTTAATATAAAATTAAATATAAATTTAATGAAAATACATATATATATATACATATGTATTCGCACGCATATATATATATATATATAATATATAAATTAATTTATTAATTATTAAAATAAATATTATATTAAATTATTTAATATATTATAAATATAATAATATATTAATTATTATTTAATTTATATTATATTTATAATATTTTTTTTTTAATTAATTAATAATTGTTTATTATATATTTTAATTTTCAATATTAATATTACAGAAAATAAGTAAGAGAATATTAAAAATTTAATAATTAATATTAATTTTTAAATTGATATATATATATATATATTAATATATATATATATATATATATATTAATTAAATTTATTTATATATATACATATATTTATATGTAATTAATAAAATAAAAATTTAATTTAAAAAAAAAAAAAAAAAAATCTATATAAAATTATATTATAATAGATAAAATTTTATATTTTGGGGAATTTATTTTTAATTTATTTTACATATAAATTATAGTATTCAATTTTAATTATTTTAAAAATAATTAATAAATATTTTGTAGTAATTAATATTAAAAATTTAAGAAATTAAGATTTAGTAATATAAAAATTAGTAACTAATTTTGTGCCAGCAGTTGCGGTTAAACAAAAGTTAAATTAAATTGATTCAGTTAATAATAAATAATAAAATTTTTTAAAAATATTAAATTATAAGGTGAAATTTTAATTTAATAAAAATTTATAAAAGAAATTATGATTTAATAAATTTTATTATAAACTAGGATTAGATACCCTATTATTAAAAATTTAATTATAAATACTAAAATAGTAAATAATAAATATTGAAACTTAAATAAAATGGCGGTATTTTAGTTCATTTAGAGGAATCTGTCTAGTAATTGATAATCCACGAATAAATTTACTTAATTAAAAATTTTGTATATCATTGTTAAAAAAATATTTTTTAATAATAATAATATTTAAAAATTTAAAATAAAAATTAATTCAGATCAAGATGCAGATTATAATTAAGATTAAGATGGATTACAATAAATTTATTTAAACGAAAATAATTTTTTTAAAATAAAATTGAAGGTGGATTTAAATGTAATTTTAATTAGTTTATTAAAATGATTAATAATTAAAATATGTACATATTGCCCGTCACTTTCATTTAAAAATTGAAATAAGTCGTAACAAAGTAGAGGTACTGGAAAGTGTTTCTAGAATGATCAAATTAGAGCTTGATAAAGTATTTCATTTACATTGAAAAGATATTATAATAAATAATTAATTTGATTGGGGAAAAATTAATAAATTATATTTAATAAAAAAAATTTTAATATTGGGGGATGTTAGAGTATTTTTTTTAGAAATAATATAATTATTTATAGTAAAATAGTATTGATAAAGAAATTTGAAATAATTTTGAAAAATGAATTGATTAAAAAGTAAATTTAAATTATTGTATCTTGTGTATCAGAGTTTATTAAAAAATATTTATTAATTAAAAAAATCTCGAATTTAAAAGAGTTAATTAATTAAAAAATTTAATGTTGAATAATTATTTTAAATAATTAATTTGAAATGAAATGTTAATCGTTTTTAAATATATCTAGTTTTTTTAGAAAAAAATTTAATTTTAAATTTAAAATATTTTTTAATTTTTTTTTTAATTAAAAAATTTTAAAATTAAATATATTAAGGGATAAGCTTTAATTTAAAAATTTATAATATATATATATATATATATATATATATATATGTAAAATAAATTAAAATTTTTAAAATTTATATTGTTTATAAAATAAAATTTATTATAAAAAATTTTATTAAAAATAAAATTTAAAATTATATTTAAATTTTTATAAAATAAAAATTTTTAATAAAATAAAATTAGAAATAATGATAAAATTAGTATATTAAATTAATATAAAATAAATTTAAATTAAAATTAATTTAAAGGAATTCGGCAAATATTCATATTCACTTGTTTATCAAAAACATGTCTTTTTGGGAAATAATTTAAAGTCTAATCTGCCCACTGATATAAAATTAAAGGGCTGCAGTATATTGACTGTACAAAGGTAGCATAATAAATAGTCTTTTAATTGAAGACTTGTATGAAAGATTTAATGAAATATGAACTGTCTCTATATTAAAAATTGAAATTAATTTTTTTATAAAAAAGTTAAAATAATTTAAAAAGACGAGAAGACCCTATAGAGTTTTATAATTATATTTATTAATATTTTATATATAATAATAAATATAAATAAATAAAATTATTTTGTTGGGGTGATAGAAAAATTAAAATAACTTTTTTTTTAAAAAAAAAATTACATAAATAAATGAATAAATGATCCATATTTTATGATTAAAAGAAAAAATTACCTTAGGGATAACAGCGTAATTTTTTTTTTTAGTACAAATAAAAAAAAAAGGTTGCGACCTCGATGTTGGATTAAGATAAAATTTAAATGCAAAAGTTTAAAATTTTGATCTGTTCGATCATTAAAATCTTACATGATCTGAGTTCAAACCGGTGTGAGCCAGGTTGGTTTCTATCTTTTAGTAAAAAAAATATTTTAGTACGAAAGGATCAAATATTTTAAATAATTTAATTTTAAGAATATTATTAATAGTATTATAAACTATTTTGGCAGAAAAATGTAATGATTTTAGAATTCATTTATATATAATTTATTATATAGATAGTATTGATAATAATTGATATTATAAATATTATAATTGGGGGTTTAGTTTTATTAATTGGAGTTTTGGTTGGGGTTGCTTTTTTAACTTTATTAGAGCGAAAAGTTTTAGGTTATATTCAAATTCGAAAAGGACCTAATAAATTAGGTTATATGGGAATTTTACAGCCTTTTTCTGATGCTATTAAATTATTTTCAAAAGAACAAGTATATTTAAATTATTCAAATTATTTTTCTTATTATTTTTCTCCTATTATTAGATTTATATTATCTTTAATTATTTGAATAGTAATTCCTTATTTTTTTAATATAATTACATTTAATTTAGGTTTATTATTTTTTTTATCTTGTACTAGAGTTGGGGTTTATACTTTATTAATTTCTGGGTGATCTTCAAATAGAAATTATTCATTATTAGGTGGTTTACGGGCAGTTGCTCAAACAATTTCCTATGAAGTTAGATTATCTTTAATTTTAATGTCTAGAATTATTATAATTATAGATATAAATTTAATTAAATTTAGAGAATATCAATTTTTAATTTGATTTATATTTATAATAATTCCTTTAAGAATATGTTTTTTTTCTTCAATATTAGCTGAAACTAATCGAACCCCTTTTGATTTTGCTGAAGGGGAAAGAGAATTAGTTTCAGGATTTAATATTGAATATAGAAGAGGGGGATTTGCTTTAATTTTTTTAGCTGAATATTCAAGAATTTTATTTATAAGAATATTATTTATTATTATAAATATAGGAGGTTATGAATTAAATTTATTATTTTATTTAAAGTTGGTATTTATTTCTTTTTTTTTTATTTGAGTACGGGGAACTTTACCTCGTTATCGTTATGATAAATTAATATATTTATGTTGAAAAAGATATTTACCTATTTCTTTAAATTATTTATTATTTTTTTTAGGTCTAAAAATATTAATTAATTAATAAAATAAATTTAGTATAAATTAATAGAATATTTATTCTTTCTTAAGTTTTCAAAACAAATGCTTTATCAAGCTCATTAATTAATAAAAAATTAATTTATCTCAAAATTTATTTAAAATTGGATTAATAATAAAGTAAGAGAAATAAATTAAAGTTAAAATTTGTCCTGTGATAATATAAGGTATTTCTACTGGTCGTGCTCCAATTCAAGTTAATAAAATAATGGTAATAATTAGAGATCAAAATAAAATTTGGTTTAATGGATAAAATTGAATACCTTGAATTTTTTTATTAAAAGTAAATGGTAAAATAATTAAAATTAAAATAGATAAAATTAGAGCAATCACACCCCCTAATTTATTAGGAATTGAACGTAAAATTGCATAAGCAAATAAAAAATATCATTCTGGTTGAATGTGAATTGGGGTAACTAATGGATTAGCTGGAATAAAATTATCAGGATCTCCAAGTAAATATGGATTTGTTAAAGTAAGAAATGATAAGAAAAAAATTAAAATAATAAATCCAATTAAATCTTTAAATATAAAAAATGGATGAAATGGAATTTTATCTAAATTTCTATTTATTCCTAATGGATTATTAGATCCAGTTTGATGTAAAAATAATAAATGAATTATAGTTAATATTAAAATAATAAATGGAAATAAAAAATGGAATGTATAAAATCGAGTTAAAGTTGCATTATCAACAGCAAATCCCCCTCAAATTCAATTTACTAATATATTTCCTAAATATGGAATTGCAGATAATAAATTAGTAATTACTGTGGCTCCTCAAAAAGATATTTGACCCCAAGGTAAAACATAACCTATAAAAGCTGTAGCTATTAATAAGAATAAGATAATTACTCCTACTAATCAAGTTAATTTTAAATTAAAAGATTCATAATAAATTCCTCGACCAATATGTAAATAAATACAAATAAAAAAAAAAGATGCACCATTAGCATGTAATGTACGAATTAATCACCCGTAATTAACATTTCGGCAAATATAATTTACTCTATAAAAAGATATATCAATATTTGCAGAATAATATATAGTTAAAAATAATCCTGTGATAATTTGAATTATTAAACATAGAGCTAATAAAGATCCAAAATTTCATCATGAAGAGATATTTGAGGGGGAAGGTAAATCAATTAAAGATCCATTAATAATTTTTAAAATTGGGTGAGTTTTTCGAATTGGTTTAAATAAATTTATCATTAGTAATTAATATTATATAATAGAACGTAAAGGACCAAAAAAAATATTTGTAATTTTTACTACTGCAATAAGAGTGATAAATAAATAAATAATTAATATTAGTATTAAAAGATAGGTTTGTTCATTATATAATTTAGATAAATTAAAATTATATTCATTATTTGAAAATAAAAATAAATTAAAAAAATTTAATATTTCATCATTAAAATATAAATTTATTCAAAATAAATTATTTTTAAAAAAAAATGAAAATAAAATTAAAAATAAAATTCCTAAAAATATTAATATTTTATTATAAATTGAAATTTTAAACAATTCATTAGAAGCAATTCTTGAAACATAAATAAATAAAACTAATAATCCTCCTATAAAAATTAAAAATAAAATATAGGAAAATCAATAAGTATTAATTAATATTCCTGATAAAATACAAATTAATAAAGTTTGTGTTAAAATAAATAATCCTATAGATAAAGGATTATTTGTAAAAAATATAAATAAAGAAATAAATATAATTAAATTAGATAAAAAAATTTTTGTAATTTCAAAGAATAGTTTTTTTAAAAATAATAATTTTGGAGATTATAGATAAAGATATTCTTTTTCTTTGAAGTTTTTAAAGAAAAATCTTATTTTTGGTTTACAAGACCAAAGTTTTTTATTTAAACTATAAAAACAAATGATAAATATAATTTTAATTATTATTATATTTTTTATTGGAAATATAATTTTTGTCTCCAAACAAAAACATTTATTGATTGTATTAATAAGATTAGAATTTATTGTTTTAAGAATTTTTTTTTTTTTTATACTATATTTAATAATAGTTGATTATAATATATATATATTAATAGTTTTTTTAGTTTTTTCAGTTTGTGAGGGGGCTTTAGGATTATCAATTTTAGTTTCAATAATTCGAACTCATGGAAATGATTATTTTCAAAGTTATAATTTAATTTAATGATAAAATATTTAATAATAATAATTTTTATAATGCCAATATGTTTAAAATATAATATATTTTGAATGGTTCAATTTATATTTATATTTATAATATTTATATTTATAAATATAAGAGTTTCTATTATAAATTTTTTTAATTTAAGTTATATATTTGGATGTGATATAATTTCATATGGTCTAATTTTATTAAGAATTTGAATTACTTTTTTAATAATTATAGCTAGAGAAAGATTAAATAAAAATAATTTTTTTAAGAATTTATTTTTATTTAATATTATTTTTTTAATAGTAATATTATATTTAACTTTTAGAACTATAAATTTATTTTTATTTTATTTATTTTTTGAGAGAAGATTAATTCCTACTTTAATATTAATTATTGGATGGGGATATCAGCCTGAACGAATTCAAGCTGGAATATATCTTTTATTTTATACATTATTTGCTTCTTTACCTTTATTAATGGGTATTTTTTATATTTATAAAGAAATAAATTTTATAATTATATATATAATGAAATTTTATGATTATAATTTAATTATATTATATTTAAGATTAATTTTTGCTTTTTTAGTAAAAATACCTATATATTTTGTTCATTTATGATTACCTAAAGCTCATGTTGAAGCTCCTATTTCTGGTTCGATAATTTTAGCTGCTATTATATTAAAATTAGGAGGTTATGGTTTATTGCGAATATTAATTATTTTACAAAAAATAAATTTAAAATTAAGATATATTTGAGTAATTATTAGATTAATTGGGGGATTTTATATTAGTTTAAAATGTTTTTGTCAAATTGATATAAAATCTTTAATTGCTTATTCTTCTGTTGCTCATATAAGATTAGTAATTGGGGGATTAATAACAATAAATTATTGGGGATTTTTAGGTTCATATATTTTAATAATTGGTCATGGTTTATGTTCTTCAGGAATATTTTGTTTATCAAATATTAATTATGAACGATTAAATAGACGAAGAATATTTATTAATAAAGGAATAATAAATTTTATACCTTCAATAAGTTTATGGTGATTTTTATTAATATCATCTAATATGGCGGCTCCTCCTTCATTAAATTTAATAGGGGAAATTAGTTTAATTAATAGATTAGTTAGATGATCTTGGTGAAGTATAATTATACTTATAATGATTTCTTTTTTTAGAGCTGGATATAGATTATATTTATATTCTTTTACTCAGCATGGGAAATATAATATAAGAATTTATAGATTTTATAGAGGAACTTCTCGAGAATATTTAATATTATTATTGCATTGAATACCTTTAAATATTTTAGTTTTAAAAATTGATTATAGAATAATTTGATTATACTTAAATAATTTAATAAAAATATTGATTTGTGGAATCAAAAATATGATATTTAACATCATTTTAAGTTATTAAAAAATATTCTATTTGTTTTATTAGTTTTTTTTTTTTATTTTTTTTTATATTAATTAATTTTTTTATAGTAATTTATTTTATTATAAATAATTTAGTTTTTTTTTTTGAGTGGGAGATTATTTCTTTTAATTCTATAAGAATTGTAATATCAATTTTATTAGATTGAATATCATTATTGTTTATAATATTTGTATCTTTAATTTCTTCTTCAGTAATTTATTATAGAAAAAGATATATAAGATCAGAATTAAATTTAAATCGATTTATTTATTTAGTTTTAATATTTGTTTTTTCTATAATTTTATTAATTATTAGTCCAAATATAATTAGAATTTTATTAGGCTGAGATGGTTTAGGTTTAGTTTCTTATTGTTTAGTAATTTATTATCAAAATATGAAATCTTATAATGCTGGTATATTAACTGCTTTATCTAATCGGGTTGGAGATGTTATAATTTTATTACTAATTTCATGAATAATAAATTATGGAAGTTGAAATTATATTTTTTATTTAAGTTTAATAAGACATGATTTTTCAATAAAATTTATTGGTTTATTAATTATTGTTGCAGCTATAACAAAAAGAGCTCAAATTCCCTTTAGTTCTTGGTTGCCCGCTGCGATAGCAGCGCCAACTCCTGTTTCTGCTTTAGTTCATTCTTCAACATTAGTTACAGCTGGGGTTTATTTATTAATTCGTTTTAATAATTTATTAGTTGAATTGGTTTTTTTAAAAATTTTATTATTATTATCATCTTTAACAATATTAATAGCAGGAATTTGTGCTAATTATGAATTTGATTTAAAAAAAATTATTGCTTTGTCTACATTAAGACAATTAGGATTAATAATAAGAATTTTAAGAATAGGATTTAATGATTTAGCTTTTTATCATTTATTAACTCATGCTATATTTAAGGCCTTATTATTTATATGTGCTGGGGTAATTATTCATATAATAAATGATAATCAGGATATTCGGATAATAGGAGGAATTAGAGTTTATATTCCTATAACTTCTTTATGTTTAAATATTTCAAATTTAGCTTTATGTGGAATTCCATTTTTAGCAGGTTTTTATTCTAAAGATATTATTTTAGAGATAGTAAGAATAAGAAATTTAAATATATTAATTTTTTTTTTATATTATTTTTCAACTGGTTTAACAATATTTTATACTATTCGTTTATTAATATATTTAATAATTAATGATTTTAATTTATTATCAATTTATAATTTATATGATGAAGATTATATTATATTAAATAGAATAATTATTTTATTATTTATAAGATTAATTTCAGGAAGATTATTAAGATGAATAATTTTTTGTTATCCTTATATAATTTATTTACCTTTTTCTTTAAAGATAATAGTTATTTATGTCACTTTATTGGGTTTAATATTAGGTTATATTATTAGAAATATAAAAATTTATTCAATAAATAAATTTTTATATTTCTATGAGTTAAGATATTTTTATGTAATAATATGATTTTTACCAAATTTATCTACATATGGAATAAATTATTTTTATTTAAAAATAGGTCAAATATTATATAAAAATATTGATTTAGGTTGAAGAGAATTATATAGTGGCCAAGGGTTATTTAATATTATAAAAAATAATTCTATTATTTATTATGTCTATCAAATAAATAATTTTAAAATTTATTTATTTAGATTTATTTTATGAATACTATTAATATTTATTTTTTTAATAATTTAATTTAAATAGCTTAATAATAAGAGTATAATATTGAAGATATTAAGGTGATTGAGAAATCTTTAAATAAAAAAAATATATTTATAAAAATAAATTATTTTATTTTTACAATGAAAATGTAATGTTTTAAATTAAACTATATAAATATTTAAGAAATATTAATGATATTAATCACTATAAATTAAGTTAGCAGCTTAATTATAATATATTTCTAATTGGAATTTTTATTCATTTTTATCATTAACAGTGATATACCTCTTTTTGGTTTCAATTAATAAATAAGGAGTTATTAACTCTATCTTTTAAGTCGAAATTAAATGCAAATTATTGCTTCTTATTTAAGATAAATTGAAATTATTCAATATTTTTTAAGTGCAAATTAAATGTTTAATTAAACTATAATCCTAATTTGATCAATTTAATATATTTTGATTTCATTCATGGTAAATTCCTAATAGTAATATTAAAATAAAGAAAAAGCTGATTTTAAATCATGTTAAAAAGTTAACTAAGAAAAATGTTGGGATAATTGGGAAAATTAATGCAATTTCTACATCAAAAATTAAAAAAATTATTGTAATTAAAAAAAAATGTAAAGAAAATGGAATTCGAGCTAAAGATTTAGGGTCAAATCCACATTCAAATGGTGAACATTTTTCTCGGTCAAGAAATGATTTTTTTGAAATTAATATTGAGA
>FASU01000022.1:0-10659 GCA_001486225.1 Heliconius pardalinus sergestus | reverse complement strand
AACGAGTGCTGTGAATGAAACATCAGTATAGTTTTTATTTCATCAAAGCAAAACTTGGTCTAAAAGTTTTATTTTTAAGAAAAATGTTGACATTTTCGACTAGACTACAGTATATATAATATTTATAATCTAGTAACGAAAGCTACATTTGGGGGGCTTCTGTAGTACGAATTTTTATTTTAATAATTATGTAATAGTGTTTAAAAGTATAATTTCAAACTATACTTTTTCAAGTACAATTAGAGAACGCAACAGTATAAATACAAAATTATGCCTATATATTATTATTGTAATAAAAGCGAGAGCGAAATTTTTGTCCTTCCGTCGTTCGGTCAATATCTTTGCCTTGGCAGTCATCAATTTCATAAAGCAGCCGTTCCGCCTGTGACCGAGTGCCTTATAAATACAAAATCTGAAATGTCAACATTTTTAGTGAAGCAACAATTTTCCAAACAAAAGAGAAAAAGAATTCATTTGTTTTGTAATAAAACAATTTTAATTCAATTTTTCGTAAATTTTAGACCAAGTTCACTACTTATTTCGGAACAAAAACATTAATAATTAACAAAATACATCTAGATGCTGACGGTTGTGGTGCTCGTGCGTCCGTGGAGCGTATGCTCGCTTTCGGTAGGGAGCTGTACGCGATGAGTCAAGATCTGAAACCGGATCACTATTTAAAATCCATGCTGGAGGTAAATATCTTTTTTAAACTTTTGATTAGATATTTTTAGTTATACAATAAATAAGAACATAAAACTTGGTTTTAGGTTTATTTAATGTTGTTAGCAGAATATGAACTCCGTTCAAAGTCTGTTTAAAATAAATTGATTATATTTATTAATAACTCCTAAATAAATCTTATTAATTTTCTTAAAACAACTGTGGAACCACTAAAAAAAGGATAATTTTCATGGTGTAGGATGCCTTCAGTCTCCTCGCCTACAGTAACCCGTGGGACAGTCCCAACGGCTGGCAGCTGGAGGCGGTGTGGCGCGAACCCGTCTGTGAGGCGTTTAACGCTGCTATACTTGGTAAATATTGATTGTTAATTACTTTTATTTTATTTAAACTTCACGCTATATCCTTCATATTGCAGTGAAAACATAGGGAATCTATTATTAAATGGTTCCGGTCCCTACGCATCACCCATTTTTCGAAACATTTCAAGTTGAATGGAGTCAATCAACGCCACGCTTTGTCTTGTTACCAGGAAGAACATTAAACATGTAAATACATCTCATTGCTCTGACCGGGGTTCGACTCCATAACCGTAGCGTTTACAATCACTAGTTACATAAATATAAACAATATATTTCCAGAATGGCAAGGTATGCAATCAGTATCGCCAGTCGAGGCCTGTGTCTCCCACACAGCCGATCTACTCCGTCGTATGGCAAGAGCTTCCTTGGGCGCCTGTGCCTTTGCCGATCTGCCGGCCCTGCTACGTCGCTGACGACGCACCCCCAAAACCCCCCGGACTCCCTGGACCTCCCGGATCTCCATCTCCACGTCCACCTCAAACAGCCCCCGAAGGACTCTCTTGCACCCAAGGTCGTCCGCAAGAAGACGCGATCGTAACGCCAGGTATAGTGTTTGAGTGTTTGGGAATGTTTTTAACGCTCCCATCATTATCCCCGCGATTTCTACCTCTACCTCCAATTTCCCTCGGAGATTGCTCTTCTTTCTTGCCTCATACGTTCCGGAGGTCGTCGGTTGGTAGACGTGATCGTTATAACAGGTATATAGTTTTTGATTAGGTTTTTGATAGGCGATTAGATTGGGCGTGTTGTAAATTTGAGAAAATATTTAGTCAGAAAATATTTTAGATTTCTGATTACTTGTCAAATTAATATAATGAAATGGAAATGTTCTTTGAGAAGGGGGATTGGTTTAAGTTTATTTAAAAAAAAGTAATAATTCTAAAATACCTTTTCTAAGTAATTTTTCCATTACATGTAATTTTACCAATATTGACTCACCTTAAAAAAATACCAAAAATAAGAAGAAAAAAGTTTCTCAATCTAAACAAAGGTTATAAAAATCTATTATATACTGTCTCTTTCTCTCTTATGCTATTATATATTTGTCTTAAGGTTTTTTTACTACTTCTATTATATGAAAATGAACAATATTAAACATAATATATTAATTTCACTAATATTTACTCACATTTCAATGAATAAACATTCATAGTTAGCAGTAAATTAGGGAAGGGAATAAATGTAAAAAAATATCAAAAACAAAAATAATTTTCTGAATAAAGTTTACAAAATTTATATATTGTGCCTTTTATTATTTTCCACTTAAGAAATAGAAAAAAATCTATAGCTGAGCCAATTACAAATAAAATAAAATACAGAGCACTGTCAAGAATATCAAATGTAAAAAAATTGAGGCTGCCGAGGCGAGGTCTCAAGCGTGCGACGGTACGTGTGATTTTATTGTAAATTTGAATCCTACTCTTACTGTGTTGTGCAGGATGATGCGGGAAGCTAAAACGAGATATAGATTTTCTCATGTACCAATGTAATTTGTGATCTCTTTCTCTTACACGCCCAGTCTAATGAACATTATCTATACTTACATATTAATTTTGCATACGCATGCTTGTACTTAATATATTTGACAGTTTAATATATATATTTGTTTTATATTATCTGTGTACGTTTGGATATTTATCAAAAATGTTAAATTTTATTCGCATTTCGTATTAATTTTTGTCAGTACAAAGATTAATATGTGTATTAAAACATCTTTTTGTTTATCTATGTTTTATATTATTATTATTTGAAATCTGAAAAGCTGTAGTATTTTATTCATACTTGCAAATGCCAATATCATTGCTACGAAGTGAAAACCTAGTGACTGATGATTTTTTTTCTGATTTAGTATAAGAAGTATGTTGTTAAGGCCATTGTACAATATATGAATAATAATAATATTAATAGACATTTACAAAGCTATCTTTAAATAAGTTGAATAGAATGAAGTTGCATTTACTAGGTTTTTATTGCGTATTGCTAATTTAAATTCCATTTTCTTTATCATTTATTAACAATAAAAAAAAATATATATCATATATATTTCTTTCTATATTCTTGAGAACATATGGATAATTTATACATTAAATGCGAATTTGTATGACAAATAACATCCAGGTCTCTAACAAATGCTAATATTTAATAAAATTATCACACATTGTCTAAATTTTGTCGAGTGTATCGTACTACGAACTCTATGCTCGTATGTAATGTAAAAATATATTACATACTAATGTAAATTGTATTTACTACTTATTATTAAAAACTACGAGTTATCAAAATTATCTGGCTATTATAAGGTATCATCTAGATAGAAACTAAACTCTTGTAAGGACTGTAACAAAATAATAACATTAATACCTTAACTCATTATATTATAACTAACACTTAAACCTGAGGCTTACTGAGCAAATAAGCAAACGGGCGGGGTGGGGGGTCATTTTTCAATGTAAAAATATAATAAATATTAAATAGTGTAGTGTAGATCATATTAAAATGTATATATAAATCAATTTCTCTACATATTTACGCACATATATGCCTTTGCGAAGTCCTCGGAGGCAATGTAACATAGCTTTTATCGCTTATGCTTAAAAAAATCAGGTAAGAGTGGGTAATTTTTAAAAAAATACATCATTTGTGCGATTTATGCTAAAAACAAGAAAATTGACACGACAACTTTGTTTTGTAATATAGAGGTCATAATTGCGTGTAATATTATATATAATAAGGCTAGGATTAGGTTATAACAACTGTTTACACACAATTGTGCCCCCTATAGAGGGGCAGAGTGGTTCATATTTTTTTAATATATTTATATATATACGATTATATATAAAATTTGTAGTCTATTGTAGTGTAGCCTCTAGCTGGCGCTTGTCCTTTGGAATAAAAAAACGAAGTGCTCGAACTTTGAATATTTAAAAAAGTGTGTGAATAACGAAAAAGGACGTTGTGATATTTTAAAAGTTAAATATAAACTTCGAATGTAGTTTAAATAATAATATTGTGATGTGTGTATACATTCAGCGTATATAAATATTGATTTATAAACATACATACATGATGTAAAATGGCGGCGGGGGCACTGACGGTCGTGGGGCATATATATTATACGGCTAATGTGCCCCGTATTTTAGTTTTCAAAGTAACATTTTAAATATTATGATATTTCTGATTTTTATTATTATTTTTTAAATAATTTATCAATTAATAATGTGACTTTGAAAATTGTAGATTATAAATGTGATTAAAGACTTAAACGCTAGTGCCCTCATTATTATAGAAATTGTATTACGAACGACATGACATTGCTTTTTGGTATATAAATTGTGTTTTTAATAGCCATTGTTTGAAATTTAGTTTAATATTGTTTATGGTTTAAGGGATATTGTAGCTGAAAGCAATGTTTTGGCTTTAGGTGTACACACAGACATAATTATTACATGTTTTTATATGTAATTTCTTGTTCATATATTACATGAATTTTCAAAATTTATAGATTATTTTGGAATAACAACCTATTTTTTTATTTTAATATTTGGGAAAGTTCGAGACGAAATCACTATCAAAGGCAAATGGCCTAAATGCTAAGCAAAGGTATACGGGTTCAGTTCCCCTATGTATTAATAGTAGTTTGTGTGTATGTGTGTACAGCGACGCCTCCGTTCTGTAAAAATGATTCTACAATATTGTTCTTGTATTGTATTGTTTTTTTTTAAATAATATATTGTGTTTAAACGGTGATGTGATTTTTTATTTTGTTTACCCATTCCTTTGTATCATTTGTTTTTGTTTTAGAAAAATACATATGACGTAATCGTGGCGCAGTGAAACATAGTTTATATAACATAGCTACTATGTGGGAGGTAACCTGGTAACCTAGTGTTAAGATACTCCATTCCCATTAAGATACTTCCCTTCTTTTCCCCACTTTCCGGAAGTATTGCATATTGAGTCACGGAACTCAACGCCGCGTTTTGCTTCTACCAGAGTGAGGAATTGAAAATATTAAATATTTTATCATCCCGAATGGGAATTGAACCCACTACTGTCGTGTTTACAGTCGCAAGCGTACCGCCTGTGCCACGACTGGCCCAAAATTAATAGTTAAGTACACAAAAGTCTAAATAAATGCTATTAGGTACCTTAATTGTTATAAAAGTATTAAATTCGACCAACCAACCAACTAAGTATAAAATATAATAATAGTAAGTACATAAAGAGTAATTTCAAAGGGAAGCATATTTTAAAATATGCAAAGTAATACCACTGAAGGTAACAAGCGCACGGTGCATCATTAGCCTCATACATCGGAACCAAACGAGTTGAACAAGTCCCCGCCTAATAGGGATGTGCCACATTGTAAATACGTAACGTATACTTTATACGTATACATTCTTCCGTTACTTTGTGACTGACAGAAAATGAACACACGAAATTACTAGATTTAGAAAGTTAGCATTTAGGTAGGGAACGGAAAGATTTTCAACTTCATACCTTAAAATCCATGGAAACAGTTGCGAATGACGATTAGTACCTATCTACATATAAAAAGTATAGTATACCATCGTGCCGCAGTGGGTTAGTTAAACACGATTGTTGTGGGTTCGATCCCGACATTTATATAAATTTGAATAATAAATGTAATTCATACAAAAAAATATTGTATGGAAAAAACATAATTCATTCCCCCGAGTGAGAATCAAACCCGCAAAGCAGTCAGATGCTGTACCACTGCCACGGCGACCTCTAACATAAAATATACTTATATAAAAGAATCTAAATCAACTCCCTTTTCTCTGACTACCCATCAAGGGATACAGCGTAACGCTAAGTTAAATCACTCCATGCTATACGCTATTCTTATTTTAGAGAGATATGGAAAACGGGATGAACTATCATTATTTAATTTGTTATTTTTTGTCTCACGTTCAATTTCGTATATGTCAGGATAGGCGGAGAGGACCTACTGTCAAGACATTCCGTTTCCCGAGTACCATCCGAATTCAAAGAAGGTATTCAACGCCATGCTTTGCCGTCTTACTAATACTTTCATTGTCTCGCTCTGGCAATGAAAACATTTTATTTTTTTAAGCGGGAATGGAACCTACAACTGTCGCGTTTACACTGAGAAGCTGTGCCGATGCGCCCCAACGCTATGGCCTCGGACGGTACGGACTACGGATTAAATTTGATAAAAAAATTAGAAAAAATAAAATTTTAAAAAATCTGTAGGTACTAAAAAATAATATATAAACGTAAATTGAACCAGCCAACCTGCAACGTTCCCTTTCACGAAACAATGCTTATTCAAAAATCTAGACCTAAAAGTGTTTTAACACTAGAATGTCCTACATCAAAGGCTCGTCCTGCTCACGTTATCTTTCCACCACAATAGACAACTTTGACGATAGATGGACAGTTTTTGGTAAATAATTCTAATAGTAGCGAGTTCAAATCCAACTGAATTTTAACTTTTGAATTGTATGGAAAACGGTGAAATATTTATGAAACGTTTACTTCAAATTATTTAATTTAACTGAAAATAAAGATATTTTTAAAAAGAACTTCGTGCTGTATCCCGCATGTAGCACGGTAGACAGAGGGAACCTAGTGTAAAGACACTCGACGCTCCCAGGCCCCAGCAGCCACGCCGTCCAAAGATAAATATTCAATGTTATCATTTAATACTGGCGTCCCACAGCCCGCACTCTGCCAGGACACAGCGCTGTTCAAATAGAGATGGCAAAACCTATGAAATGGTTATTGGATTAATCTAAAAGAGTTTTAGATTTTTTCAAGTTTTTGTGCTTTTTGCGTCCAAATGTTATGTTTAATTTATATTTTATGCGGTGAAGGTGGTGAACGGAAGTGTCTTAATCTGAACGGAGTGTCTTAACATTTGTGATTTTGTTCGTCTAGTGATATCATAAGTGCTGTGTAAATGTCACTGAGTTCGTCTAGACCTAGAGTAATTAAATGGATGCAAGTATTTTATTTTAGTCTGACGCCTAAAATGCCTCATGGAAATTGGAATCATTTCAAAATTAGATTAAGTTATGATTCCTAGTCTATAATATTATAGAGGGTAGAGGTAAGGAGTACCTACTATGCCCGTGTTTGAAAAACAGAAAAAGTGTCCATCAAAACGGGTAAAAAAAGTGGCGCTTCGATGCGAAAATAAATTTTAAAGATATATTTTCACTATAGATACTTCACATTTTCTATAATTGTTCAATTCATATAATCCCATTCATAATATAAACGTCATTTCGGTCGAATTTTGAACTATAACTTATTGTTTGCATGTGGACACTTTTTTATCTGAAATCCTCATAAGATATGGTGCTCCTTACTTCTACCCTCCACATACAATATAAATACAAATAATTATTGTGAACCGATTACAGATAGGAAGCGAAAAATCGTACTCGGGGCAACAGATAACAAATTGTAATTCCGCCGGCGGCGAGACTTCTCTGGCATAAATTATAATAATGAATAGAACTCCGCCCCCGCCCCCGGGCTCCAATCTTAGCGTTTTACATTTTTATTTTATCGAATCTGTTCCCCCCAAATTTTTTCAATTATCATAATTATTCAATGATTCGTTATCTGTGGAGGTTTATATGTCATAAAGTTACTATTACCATATTTAGTCTATAATTTGACATTTGGGACAAGGTAATGGCGCGTACGCGATAGATATCATAATTTAAATAAATGAATCACGATAAAAATATTCAATTATGAATAGTTTGGATAAAAGCAATCTTATATTGTATCCGTTTTGTTTGTATTGTTATCTGATTGTAGGAAAATTAAGTTATTTTCTTTTTCCACCGACTTAAAACATTACTTATGTACGTTTGTTTGTATGTTTATTTAAGAAAAAAGCTAAAAAATTACTGAAGTTATAACAAAATTAATCTTTTTTGATTAAATAACACAAAATATTTAAATATTTTACATTTAATTTGTTCATTCTCTGTCGTTATTTAAACATAATTTAACGATCAACACCTTTCAGCACTGTCACATGGCACAAAACCACTCTTCCCGTAAGTACACAGCAACTCCAAAAAGAAGTCCCCGCCTTGCTCCTTGCGAGGATGATCGATCACATACAAATGTTTGTCCAGGACTAAGATATTTGATTGATTCGTCGTCGCCGCTGGCCATTTTAGAGGTAGCAGGTTGTTTTTCTTTGGCGTGGGGTTCCTGTAATTAAAATATGAGTAACAACTATGTATGGTCGTGTTTGAATATAATGTGTACTAGTGCCTATTCAGAGCAAGTGTCAATGTCTCGTAGTGACTGAGATATTTTGCAAATTAAATTACTTTAGAATTTAGAACTTTTTGGACTATCTCGACGCAGATAATGGCTTATAAAGTATTTAATTTCACTTACATCTTAATAACTTATATATTTACATTCTTATCTCCATAAAACTACGGAATTTTTTTTTTATATTTTTTTTATTTTATATTCTTTTTTGAATAAAAATAAATAATGCATGATTACAGTCCGCGAGGTCTTAAGCTGAGCTGTGTGAGTACTGAGTCACTTGCATCGATAAATCGGGTTTTGCTGCCTTTTATTACAACGTCACATACTTAATTTTCAATATTTTATTTGTGAATTCGATTTTCTAAAAGTGAAAGATAAATTTGGCTCTACCATTGTACAAGTACGGTTAATGTATGTAAGCAAGCAGGTAAGAAAGAAAATAAATATCATGGATGCTGTCCTTGATGATATAAGGGAACGATTCATTATTAACTCTCACTCTTGTCAGTCGATAATGAAAATTACTAGGATGTAAAATCTAGTGTAGAAGAATGTTGTCAGATATGTTTTAATTTTTTTTATTGATCTCTAATAATTAGTTTTATTTTTAAAAGTAAAGTTTAATTTTTTATTTACTTATAGATACACTCGCACAAATGCAAAGCTCAGCTTTCGCCTCGCGAACTCTACTTATAATTATTCATAAGAAGAAAAAGGAAAGATTAATTACCCTTTCGATATGAAATTATGAATTAATGTTGTCATTTTATTAATCATCTTTCTATCATTGCTTGTCAATGGTAGAGATATACCCAAAGGCTTGAAGACGTAAAATAGTTCTCCTGCATGGGTTGTTCCATTGAAATACAATCCTGATAACAATTTTCCAAAGTTTCGACTACCAACATATGAAAATTGGTAATTGTATATAGGTTTATCAGAAAATTTGGTAATTACTTTGGAAAAGGCGTTTATACTTCCATACGCGATCCAATCTGAATAAAAAACTGTCAAACTTTTAGCTGACGTCCTATAATCAATTGTACTGTTGCCAAAATAATGAGATTTTATTATTTTGCCGATTTCTCGTTTTGCTTTATCTGAGCACCAAGAAAATACACATGGGAGCATGTCATTAAAATTGTCATTCAATTCTTTGGTCGATTTGTCACTTAGCAATCTATAGAAGAAACCACCTTCGTTATCTGTGTAACCTATAACAACAGGGACTTTGTTAAATTGTCCCGATTTCAAAATATTATAAGGTGTATCACGAAAAAATGGTTGAGTAAAATTGTTGTCCACACACGGCGAATATTTGAAGTACCTTGGATTTACAGAATCGTCATACGTGACGTGCAGTAGTGTCGGTAGGGGCGCTTGCACAAATATATCAAACACGTCACGTTCAGTTCCCGCCGGGGATATTTTCCTCGCGTCGTCTAATGCAGGTTTAAAAGGTTCGATATTAAACGCCCAAGTGGACAACGCCGTGCCACTCATCAGAATTGCCTTGTGAAATAAATCTTTACTCTTTTCTGATAGAAAATGGAGTGCTGCGGAACTGGCACCTGCACTTTGCCCACAAAGTGTTACGTTGTCAGGATTTCCACCGAATGAAGCTATGTTTTTCTTTATCCACTGTAGTGCTGCCACCTGATCTCTTAATCCTAGATTTGAAATACCATTTAAGCACAAAAAACCTAGTACGCCCAGTCTGTAATTGATAATTACAACAACAGTGCCTTTTGCTACTAAATATTGAGGGTCGTATAGTTCTTTACTTCCTTTGAAATAGGCTCCGCCATGAAAAAACACCATAACTGGAAGCTTATCATCTTTTGTGGGTTTCTCCGGAGTGTATACGTCTAGGTAAAGGCAGTCTTCTGCTCCTGTTGTGAGGAACGATATTAGTTGTGGACATCTCACGAATGGGTTTATAGCATGAAAGACGTTTTGCCATTTCGCAGGTTCTTTTGGAAACTGAAATAATTAGAATCGGGTAAAAAGAAATAGTTTAAGTTAAATTAATTTAATTTTAGTTTTTATTAGAGAAACAAATAGATTGTAGTACAAAAATAGAAAAGATGGGAGATTGGCAGCTTTTCCTTCTCATCGATATAGTGTTTGCGAAGGTCAATCGAGTCACCCTATCTCCCTCACCGCTCACTTTTATTTTAGAGATACGGAGAAAAAATAATGATCAGTTTCAACATTATTGGCAACTATCGATATTTTACATAATTTCAATAAATCAACAGTAAGTTAAGAAAGACCGGCCAATATTATCTTATTCATAATAATACTAGTGGACCCGAAC
>FASU01000018.1:0-10347 GCA_001486225.1 Heliconius pardalinus sergestus | reverse complement strand
TATATATATAGATAGATATAAATATATTATTTAATTTTTAAAATTTCAATTGCAATTTCAATTATGTAAAACCAGTGTTTCGATATGTATCGAGTGTTATCTGAATGTACTATATTGCATGAAGTGATAATTTCCATCACAACTCACCTTCACGAGCTCAGATATCAATCATTTTGATTTACGACCATATAAGCAATCACTCAACTTTGGGGTGACATTCAAAATATCTGATTGTACAGACATTATACAATGTTTGGAGATAAAAGTGTATGTATATATAAATAAAGGCCGTGTGGTTCAATTTTTAATTAACGCGATGGTTATACTCGTATATTATAATTCGTAAAGGTGTACTTTCTAGGTTATTGGAGTCAGCTGAAACATTATGAATTGTTAAAACAATAAAAAGATAACTTTAATATTTTTTCTAGAAAAGCTTTTATTTATATCGTTTTTACATACCATAGGTTAGCACAACTAATCGAAGGGTTCCCTTCTCGTCAGGGCGCCAGTGTTTAAAGTAAAATAAACCATTAAACAATATTCTATATATTTTGTAAAATAAATAATTTCACAAAATTTTCATAAAATTTTTCATTTAATTATATAAGATAAATAATAGTTGTTATATTCTTGATATAGTTTATTTCTTCGCCCCTGATAATTAGCATAGTAAATATATTCATTTAAATTCAACACAAAAAAGAAAATTATTTATTATTTAAGCTCATTTAGGCATTATAAAATTTGAAGTAGACTTTTTCAAAATAAGTTTATAATTACCAACGTGGTAAATAAGCACTAACTACAGGGCCCTCCCCGTCAGTGTTCACGTCGGACGAGTACCGCGCGTGGCTCTCCCGCGCGCCTTCAACCAGCGCCTTGTACGAGACTCTCCGCCCTCGGCTGCCCACGCATTACTCTGCTGAAAATATACACGATGCTTTGAAAAATGTGAGTTTTCAAGTTAATTTTTTTAATGAATACTGCATGTACTACAATGTGAACTAAAGTCATTTATTATTAGTTTCATATTATACTAAACTTAGTTACCATAAATATTTTTGTTCATTTATTCCTTCCTTCCTTATAATATATCATTGAATGTAAATTTCATCGTGTACAATAAATAAAATATGAAATATTTTGTAGATGGAAAGTGGCAGTCGCTTCGGCTCATCTTTAGGCTTGGCCAGCAGAAGCCGTCTGGAACGGCCTCGTCATCTTCCAGCAAGATCTCTATCATCACAGCAGTTAGGACCAAGTGGTTCTCCATCGGCAAGACGAGTCCGACAGTTACTGGAACTAGGATCAAAGTTTACATGTCCTAATCCTAGCCCCGTACCCACTCCTGGGTCTAGACATCAGCGTCATCTTGATATTAATCCTAATGGTAGGTTTATATTGATATACTGTTCTGTTTTAGATCCAAATGATATTGTAATAAATATTTTCTAATAAATAGCTTCTCATATCTAAGAAAATTAAAAAATACACATTAGTTGTAAATAAAGTGCTGCATGGACGACGTATGAAGAAAGATTATAACATCAAATTTATTTATTGTTTTCAGAGTTCCTAAAATATAAAGTAGAGAAGCCAGGCACAGGAGGCTTATCTTCGTCAATGACTGGTTTATCTCGCATATCTGGTGGTGTATCTGGGATGCTATGGGTCCATCTCCTCGCAGGTCGAGGGTTGCGTCCAGCTCAAAGTGGATCATCCCCTGGATCTCCACCATCAGGGACATTGACACAGCCTTCAGTTGCACCGAGAGATTTGTACTGTGTGTTGGAATGTGATCGTGTTCATAAAGCTAGGACTGTGGTAAGATATTGTTATTATTTGCTAAATATTTTTTAATCAATATCGCCGTAAATATTCACAATTTTTTTTTAATTTCACACACATAATATCTAGTACATTTAATTTTGAAGATTTAAAAATAATTCATGTAAATGTCAAGTGCTATATTATCCTCCTACTCCTTATAAATACGGTAAAATTATTCCACAAATTGTCATGTTTCTTAACAAATTAAACATTTCTTAACTTTCTATAGTTTATCTATTTTATTAGGTTTTATGTATTTGTGTGTTTAAGTGTTTATTTATTTATTTATATATTATGTGAGCATAAGTAGGGGCATGTACAACTATTCCTTGACGTAGTTAATCTTAAAACAAGTAACCGTTCCTATTCCTCACAGGTACGAACAGGGGAGCTTCAGTTCGATTGGGACGAATCCTTCGAATTAGAACTTGTGGACAACCGCCAGCTTGACGTTCTCGTCTACTCATGGGATCCTCAACACAGACACAAGTTGTGCTTCCGAGGCGTAGTTACATTACCTGATCTGCTTACACGCTCGCCTTCCCATCAACTTGCTATAAAGGTAACGTAAAAATATACTTATAATTATACTTACATAAAATTATAATTATATATCCTATTTAGATCTCTTAGAAGCAAAGAATAATTTATACAATATTTTCATTCAGATGGAACCACGTGGAACACTCTACATGCGAGTTCGACACACAGAGCCTCACGAGCTCTTCCGTCGTCGGACAACAGCCCCACGATTGGCGCCACCACCTCTATTTGGTGCAGAATTAGAAGCAGTAGTGGCAAGAGAGCTGAGACCCCCACATGCACCACCTGTTCCACTGGTTGTTAGACGATGTGTAGAGGAAATTGAAAGACGAGGCTTGGATATTATAGGTATATTTGTTTGTTTTTTTGTAAATAAGGTGGTATATATTAAGTATTTCTATTAAGAAAAACATACAAATATTGCTTTTCTATTTTTCAAATAAACATACACTTTGGTCAACTTTTAGCTTTTATTGTTTTACTAAAATAAATATTATTATTATGTTTTTTTTTCTGAATTATTTTTTTAAATTTAAGGTCTCTACCGTTTATGTGGATCGGCAAACAAGAAACGTATATTGCGAGAGGCGTTTGAACGTAACGCGCGTGGCGTTGAACTCACTCCAGATTCGGTTCCGGATATAAACGTTATTACCGGAGTGTTAAAGGATTATTTGACAGAATTACCTCAGCCATTGTTCAGTCGCTGCTTGTTCCAGATGACTTTGGATGCTTTAGGTAAGTTGGATCCAATCAATGCCATGCATCATCATTTCTAAAGGTTTTGATTACAGTCGAATTTTCACTTCATTTTATTGTCAATCCTCTACCAAAATCACTGTCTTAACTATAAATAAGTATAACAATAATATTTTTTACAGGGGTATGTCTGCCGGATGACAAAGAAGGGAACGCTCGTCTAATGGCCTCCATCGTAGAATGCTTGCCTCGAGCAGCACGATCTACGTTAGTTTTCCTTCTCGACCATTTAGCTTTAGTCGTGGCAGCTCAAGACAGAAATAAAATGTCACCACAACATTTAGCAGTGGCTATGGCACCTCCATTAATGCTCCACTCTCAGCCACCAACAGAATTGGATTATCATCGACCGATCCATGTGTTGCAATGTCTCCTTCAAATATGGCCGCCGCCCAAACGTTCAGGTAATGTCGTCGTCTGTGTCGCTTTTGATGTTTTTGTAGAATTGTAATGGCGAATTTCACAATCTACATTATTTAATATATCTTTTAAGGTTTTTAATTTTCTATCTTAACCAATTTATCAGCCTTAAATATTGGATTCACTTCGCCTTTATTATTCTAGTATTGGAAACATGCTTTGACTAATACTTTTACAATTAAAAGTTTTCACAATCTTATTGAAATTTTTAACATATCATCATATTCAAGCACAATGTTTCTAAATGATACTGCGTATTCTCTACAATGAGTTTTGCCATGTTGATGATAAAGCGTTAAACTGAAAAATTAAATTAAATAGCGTTTTTCAAAATATGTAGGTTTTTTTATTTACTACTCGTTAATTTAACGAGTAGTAAATAAAAAAAACTTACAACAAACTGTGTAAAACACATATGAATTTACAATAAATATAATACTTATTGACAAGGATAAATTACATATGGTTATTCTATCTATACTAAAAGATAATTAAATATTATATACAAAATAAAATTTAAATAGTAATCATATTTTAAAACTATTGTAGAGAAATATATATTTTTTACATTTTTAAATCTACATTTATCACTAACTACTTATATCTTACATTTCTTCTAGCTATGCTTTTTTAGTTACGTTTGATAAACTTCTTATGTGCAAATTTAGTTTATTACAAGTTAAAAAAAAATGAACGAAAAAGAATATATAAATTAACTTATTTATAATAATTATGCCATTTTTTTGTATGAAGTAATACTATACCATTTTCTTCTGTTAATTTATATTCTTACTCTAATTTTATCATTCGTATATTATAAATATATGAAGCACGCACATAAATTTTATCACTCGTACAACAAAACCATGTTGCATGATTGTTGTTGTTGTTGTTGTGATTAAACTAAGCGGAACCTTAACGCATGTATGTTTGTAGACAGTTCGGCGCGGCGAGCCAGCAACCGGGCCGCGTGGAAACAGAGTCAGTGCGTCGCCAGTGGCCTCAGCCACGCTCCAAGGTTAGGATTGTTGTAGCGGGAGTTAGTGTTGTTTTTTTTTGTTGTTTTGTTGTTATTGATTGGTGGAGGAAATCCAAATTATGCTGTTGTGCTGTGTTCTTTCGAAGTTAGGATTGATGCAGCGGGAGTTAGTGTTGTTTTTTTTAGTTTTTGTTGTTGATTTATTTAGGCCTTAATTAAATCGTTGTTGTGCAGGTGTGGCTCAAAATATGATTAAGACAGTTGTTACAAAAGTTTAAGATTATTAAAGTTGGAGCTCTCATAGAATTACTACTATTTTATAATTTTGTCTCACTAACTCTCGAAGGAAACGAGTTAACAGCATTGTTTAATACTTTAGAGTGAAAATATTTTTTACATTCGTTGAGTTAACCGAAATATTTGCTTGTTCATCAAAAATCTCTCATGATATGTACCTAGAGAGTACGTCAAGTAGTGTATGCCGTGTCGAACTGTTGAAAATTTCCTCGCTTTTTCTAAAATATTTTTTATTATTTATTTGTTTGTTTAAATTAAAATGAGTGTTGTCGTTTAGATGCAGTTATTTGTGAAAAAGCTTTTTAAATATCTATCATCGCAGCATTCACAAATGTACACCACGACACTAACAATGTTTTTTTTTATTTCCTGCTATTAGCATTTATACAAAAAATATAGCTAATAGTAATAAAAAAATATGAAAAATAAAATTAATCAATTTATGTCATTATAATTGAATTTTGATTGAATTATATAATTTATTTAAATTAAATTATTTAATTAATTTCAACATGCATAATTAAGTTAATTATTAGATTAGTTACTTGTGATTTTATAGTTTGACTGTAAGATGGTCATGGGTTCGATTCCCATTCGGGGAACGAATTATTTTAATATCCTCGCTCTGGCAACAAGACAATATGTTTAAAAATTACAGCGCTTATTTTTATAAGTGATTACTGTTCTAATAATGAATTATATATTTACTACCTGTGACAGGCCGAGTTCCGCCCTCAGTCAGTCCATATCGGCATCAAGCGGCAGCATCAGCAGCATCTCCGCCGCCAGCTCTCTCGGCTCGGGCCGGGGCCGACCGCTCGCCGCCCGCACATGTATGTAGTTACCTGTAAACTGCGCAAATTAGATTTTAGGATTTTTCTTACTTTTGGTTATTTTCTTCCCGAGAAAACAATGCGCAAAAGTTCATAAAGCCTAACTTCAGAACAACCACCACTGTAGATACTATGTGTTTGAGTTCGAAAAATTCTATATTTTAATAGACTTTTTCTAGTACTTTTGAATCGTCGAATGTACTTATCGCTACCACCGGCTCGGAAGGCAGTTCTATTAAGAGCCGGCAAGAAACTCAACAGTTGCTCTTTTTTCATGTCAGTGTTCAATTTAAATTGTTATTAATTGAACACAAATTGAATAGTATGCAAGCGTTTCAATAGACATTAACGAACAGTGTATTATGTTAAATAGGCCTTCATAAAATTTTCTTATATATTTTTTCCCATACTTATTTATGTTCAAATTACAGGTTCTCTCATCAGTCAGGGGCGGCCAATATCGTCCGCAGTCGCCGCGCGGCCCGCTGCCCGCTCCTCCTCGCTCCCGGCAGGTGACAGTGTCGTCTCCCGGTTCACCCACTAGCAGCTCAGGTACCTGTAAACATCGCTCATTAATTGATCATTGAATATAAAACATTATATACGTAGCAACATTACAAGCATTATTTAAGTGTTCAAGGTAATTACAATTTAATATTTTTATATTTTACAGAGAGCCACAGTCCTGCGGAAACAATAAAGCCTTGCGGGTCGGCATCGTCCATCATACGGCAGCCGGAGCGCGCGAGCTCGCCGCGCATGTCACCGCGGGCTTCCCCCCGCGCCTCGCCACGAGACTCCCCGCGTGGGTCCCCGCGTGACGTCGTCCCCGGCTCGAGGGATTTCTCCCGCGCGTCCCCGCGTGATGTAACGCCAGGGTCGCGGGACTCTCCGCGCGCGTCCCTGCGTGACGTCACGCCACGTGGCACGCCGGGTTCGCGGGACTCCCCACGCGGCACGCCCGGCTCCGCCATCCCCGGCACGTCGGCTGGGCTGGCCGTCACGCTGAACACGGGCCCCGGAGGAGCCAGCGGCGCGCTCAGCCCGCGCTACACGAGCACCAACCCGTTCCTGCAGCAGTACGACGCGGAGGAGGAGGCCGAGGCGTGGCGCACCTCCGACATATTCTCATCTACCGCGCACACATAGTGCTCATAGCGAATTGAGATTTTCTAGTCAATTTTTTTGTATTGTATTGTATTGTATCGAATCGAAAGAGTGCTACGATACCGCTGTATATTATGTTGTTTGGCGAGCGTGGTGCGCGCTCGCGACCTTTGTTATATATAGAGCGTTGATGTATATTGTGAGAATGTTTAATGACCGCTCCGCGCCGGCGCTCCGCCCGTGGCCGCAGCTGGCGTATCGCGTCGTACATTGTATATAGTTGAGTATGTCAGGGCACCCCGGCGGGGCCCGGCGGCGGCCGAGGCGCTACACACATCACCCCACATATCAGAGGCTTGCGTGCACGTTCGACACGGTGTTAGACGTACCATGCGAAACATTCCATTCTTGATCATCTCTACTATACAGGGTCGCTACTTGAGGTAGGGTTGTTAGGGGATCGTGGAACTTATTAGAATATTACGACAGGTCTATTTGAGAATTTATTATAACGAGGCTATTCCAGTGAGGTCTTTTTGACTTACATATATTTGGAGCCATAAATAGGCAAATTTCAATTATCCCCTAAGAGCTTGATCCCAAAATACCGTCCTGCTTCTTTACGTCATCGAGCATGACTCCTGACTGTCATCAGTCAGTGTCGACGGTGGACACAAGTCAGTAGGTCGATTAGGGAGTATCGTTGAACAGACGGACGTTCTTGAGACTGAGGCCATATCAGCTCGCAAATCGATGGACATCCGTCGTAGAACGAGCGATTACGTTAATATTTCAATATTTTTTTAATTTAATTCCAAATAATATCTGTTTTTTTACTTAATTATACCTAAATTCGTACATATATTAAACTATTAGATTTTAGTGTCGACGTATCGCTAATTCTATGAGGGAATGGTTTTTTTTTGAAAGTCGGTCGCATTCTCAAGATCAGAGCTATTATTTTCGAATTTCAACTTCTGAAACATAACCGGAAAACTGTCGTATAATATAACTTCCGTTTACGACAAAATTTAGGCGTATCATGTATTCAATATAATTCATTTTAAAATTGTATTGCAAAAATATCTTTAGATCTGTCATCACTGATGGAGTGGCATATGATAAGTAAACATGTTGTATTAATATAATTTACTAACTAACAGGACATTTTAAATAAAAGCTGATCTTCTAAGCTGTTTCATCATCCGTACATTGAAATTCGCAAATAATACCCCGGTTCTTATAACTAGCGTCTGCTAGACATATAAGAATGGTAGAAATCGACCAATGACAGCACTGATGAACAACTCACTGCCATGATTGGTCCATTTTGCATAGCGTATTGCGTACTACGAGTATAATAGTTACCCTTGTTTATATGTCTGTCGGGGGCTGTTTAATTGTAAAACGGCTTTTGAGCAACACTTCAAGAGAAGTTTTGTTATAAATGTTTATTATGATAGCATTGCACAAAGAACACGACTGATATGGGACACAACATTTTTGATACTTTACCGTTTTACCTGTTTCTCGTTTGTGATAATTCTAGGACTTGTGTTTGGAACCTCGCCTTTTATATAAACTAAATGTTCGATCATGAATTCTTGTTCTACCCTACTAGCCTACTGCGCACGGCGCGCCCGCGTGCTTATAAATACTATTCTTAACGTACTCTCTAAATAATTAAAGTTGGACTTTACTGTATTGACATGTTATTGTGCTTATATATTGATATGAAATTAATTAAACATAATAATAATTATATGGAAAAAAGAGAATTTATTCGTAGTTAGTTAGATCGCAATTGTATGCGGACTTGAGTAGATTGTGGTAGAGAATTCATGCACGGATATTTCTTAACGATAAATCTTTTCTGAAGGATGAAAATCGATGACAATATGATTTTAGAAATGAATTTATAAAATCTAATGCATTTTAGAACGATGTCGTCTTCAAATCGCTCGGACGTCCGCGAATGGAGCGAGCGTATCGCCTCGAAGTCATTCACATCCGATGTCGTCCTCATAAAGTAGATACTAAATGTCATTCGCTCATCATTCAACGCCGATACCACTCGGTACGCTAGTTTCATTCGCCACGAATGGAACTTTCGGGTCGTATTATTGGAAAACCAACGTACGATGAAACTGAAGCATATGGCTGCCACAACGACTTTTATATTTAAATGACGTTAAATAGCATTTTACTATGCAAAGCTATTACTCGATATTTCAGAAGAATATTAAAAGTTTATATAGATATCTTCATCGCTTTACATTTCATTTGATTGGAACTTATTAAATAGGTTCGGCTATAAATTATATGAATACTTAAGCTATATATGAAGTTGACTTTAACTTATTATAAACTATAATTATAATTAATGACTCAGTCATGTCATTATGCAGAAAGTAATATACTGATTTTAATTAATCTGAAATTTTATAGTTTAATTCCAATAAGAATATTACGCTATTCCTCAAGTCATGAAATTATATATGGAGTCAGTAGTGTATTTATTGTATACTTAAGAATATTTTTATTTACAGTCCATGAATTAATATGACATCACTAAGACATCTCTCCATCGATGAAGAAATAAATAATTTAAAATTATGATCCGAAAGAGTATGAAGTACCTATTGTTAAGTAATTAATATTAAAAAAAATATCTATTAATTTAAAACATAATATTTAATCCATTTATTGATAAATCACCTTCAATATGATACTCTACCTTTTCCAAACTTATTTTGAAAAGATTATTTCATCACCTTGTTTCATAATCGTATATATTTAATACAATAAATCCATTGCTGGCTCTGGTAACTAGTATTAATATATTCAATAGTACGATCCGTGCATTGTAAATATGACTTGAAGTGTCGCTCGACAGATGCCGGCGTAGCGGCAGTAGTGTGTAGTGACTACGGCGCACGGCTTCCGTTGGCTTCCCGCGGCCGCGGCACTGAGAGACCACTTGTATTGTATATGTAGATAATTATATGTTGTGGCTATGTAAATACATCTGGATGCTTTAATGGAGTTTGTATTATTAATATATATTATATATATTAGTTGTTAAATATATTCGTTTCATATTTTATGTTAGAACATAGTTCTAATATTGTACGCTGTTTGTTATATTGTAAGGAACGGAGCGTGTCTAGAGGTAATATTATGCGAGTTAGCTTAATTATTTCTAATTGAATATTATATTTCTTTGGAAATATATTTAATGTAAGATTGGTTATTATGCGTACTTATATACGTATCAGCCTAATAAATGTATATTAAATATAAATTTTTAATATAATAAAAGGCGATTTCATTAAAGCATTCCGGATCTAGCGAATATTTAGGTTATATGGGTTTAGGGTAGCACTAAATTGAATGAACTAATTAGATTCCTATGAAATCTTAGACTGTGGAGTGTAGAAGTGGAGAGTGGAGAACAAACTCCTACTATCATATTTCGAAAATTCATTTAGATGTCAAGGGAACAAATCCTTGTAAGTTAAATTGACTAGTATAGACAATTTTAGTTCATTGGAATAAAAGTGCTGAAATATTAAA
>FASU01000016.1:0-15209 GCA_001486225.1 Heliconius pardalinus sergestus | reverse complement strand
AGTTAGAAACAACAGACAGACACGAAAAGCGACTTTGTTTTATAAGATATAGGATAATCTACGCATTGTTTCTCGCATATAGCATGGTATGCAGAGTGAACCCAATGTTAAGATACTCTGGTTCCTACGCACCGCTAAATTTTCGAGACATTCACGTGTTGAGTGGCAAAAAGTCAACGGATTAGTAACGGACCTCACAAACTCCGTATTTGCAGCCAGAGCCTGTCCTACTGGGCTTTCTATAAAATAAGTTGTAGAGTTAATTAAATATCTCACGTGAAAGCTTCCCTGTGTTCTTCATTATTCCACAAGAAATCCATAACCAGGTACATAGGGCGACGGTAATTAAACTTCTGTTCAAACTGAACACTTTGACCTGTCATTTCTATGCCCACAAATACATCCAGAAGACAAGGCACAAGCTGGAAATATTATAAATGTAAATAAAATTATAGATTCACAAATCGACTTGGCGGAGCTCAAAGACGCACCTCTTAGTAACTATCCAAATACTTTACTAACGGCCGGTCTCAATAATTTATCTATTTTGAACAATCTGTTAAATTATATATATCTGTATATGATACAATGTAATATATGTTATACGATTATATACCTAATGTTACCTTTAACGTAACGTTAGTCATACGTTCTATCAAGCTACGTCGATCCTAAACATACTTGTTACAACATATTTATGATGGTAGCCCAAAGATGATAATGCTAAGACTAATCGTTTGGAAAGAAAGAAAATGATACTTATTAAATAAAGGCCTCATGTGATCATTTATATAGATTAACAGACAACGTAAGCAAGTCTATTAAAACAATCCAAATAATGAAGTACTCACCTGTAACCTATGGGGATGTTCTTTAAATAGTTGCTCTCTGTAAAACGACGCCATATTGCTAAGCGGCTGTTGATCGTCGGGGTGATTGGGCAACATCGCTTCTATGCATTCTGCTAAGCGGGCCCTACAGATATTTAATAATAAATTATATATACTTGCATTATTTTTAAATATCTCACATATGTAAGTTAAGAAAATTGACAAAATTTATTTGCTTCTCAATAAGAAAAGGACAAATTGTTGTAAAAATATAGGTTTTTCTTATTATACGGTATCAAATGCGGCACTTGGTCCATGTCCTTGTTTACACACTAATGGAGAAGATTGCACAAGATATTACTAGTTTATTTTAACATTATGAAAAAATATAAATGTAAATCTTAAAAATAATTACATCTCAAAATAATTTTGTATTGTCAATTTTAATTGCATATTATAAAAATATCAACCTATATACCTCAAATGTGGATTATAAGTCCTTGAAGAGTCACCCATGAACATCAGTACTAACGTGAGCGCCGGTTGCAGCAGCCCCGCGGTGTCTGCCTCGTCAGTGATAGCCCCTACAGTGCGGCGCGCCATTGTTATCAGCACCACTATGTTTTCTAACACGAACTCCGGTATACATCTAAAATGGAGAATTTATTATATACTAATCCATTAATATTTGTAGAAATATATTGTAAATTTCTGAGAAGTTGGTGAAGTAAAATATAAAGTATATTTTTTCGTATATTTTGTTACGTTGGAAATTGATGATAGAATTGAATGATATGACTAAGTGGAATACTGAATCAACTTACGACTAAAATACTTTGGAGATACACTTTTTTTATTTGTTGTTAACATAGGTCACGTTATCTGGCTAAGTAAACAAAAAAAAACAACCTTAAAGTATCCGGCGGTGGTGTAACAACAGGCATATGCAAATGCACTAGCGTGATCGGTGCATAGGTAGATGGGGATTCCTCTCCGGGCGGTGGGGGTACTCTCGCCGCGACTTGCACTAGCCACGTGCATGTAGTTGCTTGTAATCTATGAAGGTTGGTTAGCATCTCGTTCTCTAGTAACGCGCATCGGAGGCTGACAAATCTGTAAAATTTGATTTATAATATATCATACTTAAAAAAAATATTCCATATATCGGGGCCGTCGTGACGCGAGGCACAGTGTATAAACGACAGTTGTAGGTCCATTCCGCCAGTCAACACGGTGTGTGAGAAACGGAGTGTCTTATCACTAAGTTCCGCTGCCGGGATACAGAGTGAAGCTAAAAGATACAAGATCAAAGATCTACGTCTAGGAAATTACGTAATAACACTAGGTTCCCTCTGCCTACCCTGCTACAAGCAAGATACACTTTAAGGCTATAATCTACTAACTAAACTCACTTGGTCATAAGAAACCTCGCGCGCTGCCTCAGCGGGTCGAGCACGTGGTGCGCGGCCGCTACGTCGGCCAGCGCCCTTTGCGCACGCCCTAAGTCCTGACCACAACGGTACAATTTCTCTGCACACACTCTTACACCTGAAATACAATTAGAGTGGATTCACACTATAGTGCTGGTCACAGTTCATTCTCAGCCTGTTGAAATGTTATTATTTAAGAAATATTCGTGTATGAGCGATTAGACAGGAACTATAGTATAAATGCACTTTGTTTTGCAACCAACAGTAACCAGCACGTGTGATCCAACTTTACAAAGTATTAACAATCTAAGATCTAAGATAAGACTTAAGAGGCTAATGTCACACCTTGTTTACTAAGCATAGGTGTACAGAATGTTCTAAATATCAGAATTCTCACAAATAAAAGGAAAACTTACTAAATATTTAATACAAATAGTTCTCAAACGAATTGTAATTCCATCGATCCGTGACTTGATTTGCTATGCCGATACCCACTCAGGGGAACATATTATTTTTATGTAATAATATTTTTATTTCCTCGTTCTGGTAACAAGGTAAAATATAAAGCCCAAAATATTACCTAAATCTATGCATTTATGTGTCATGAAGAAGCACTCTGTAACAAATGTATAAGATTCCGCAGTCGGTCGCTTAATAGTTTGACCTTCTTCCGTCTCTCGTGGCGGTAACAAACATGTTTCATTGTGCAAGCAATCCAAATGTACTGACTTAACTGCGCATTCTTCTGGCTAAAGAAAAAAAAAAGAATACATTTTAAAATGCAATTTTTTTATTTATTTATTTATTTTTTAACCGTCACATTTAAAATAACACTGTAAAAGGGTGTGATCAGAACTTAGAATGAAATAAAATTATTTATAAAATAAAATTTCTACTCAAACAATTAGGTTTTTAATTTTTTTAATGCCATATATAATTTTTTAATCACCATAATTAATTTAATTTTTTTAATCACCATAATATATTAACCAAAAAAGATTATTAAATAACATTTATATTTGATAAAAATACATATTTATTTTACTTACAGTTACTGCACCATATGTTGGATCAATTTTTAATGATTTTGGGTCATCTGACTTGGTACAAAATGGCTGGCACAGATGAAGAAGGACTGCACCAAGATTTACCATAAAACCATCAGACACACAATTCATTGATGCAACACTCATTTCACCAGCCTATAATATATAGATTATTTATTTAATTAATTACAGCTTCACATTTTCTCATAAATATCTAGAGTTCATTCTTACTTTGAAACTTATTTACAGAGACTGCACATTCACTGCAGTAACTAGGCAATTAGGCATAGGCATGTTACAAGTCATAGAAATTTAAAAAATATATAATTATTACCCTTAAAGTAGCTTAAACCCTTATCTATTGTGCTACAATAGTGTTAAAAAAACATATTTAATTTAAGTGCCATTTTGTTACTCAATAGATCATTTCTAATTCCAAAAAAACATTTTAAAGGGGTTATAAAAGGATCTAAATAAACACTTAAATCTATAAATAATTACAAAACTTAATAGTTTATAACTTAAAGCCTTTCTGGAGCAGAGCCTGTAAAATGCGACAGTTGTAGGTTCGATTTGTACTCTGGGAAACAAAATATTTTCATTTCCCTAATCTGGTAACAAGACAAAAGAATCGCCTTGAGTGGCAACACGCAATATATCGAAAATTGAGTGTCCAAGATAGGTTTCCACTCAATATATATATATCTTAATAATTTATCCATGATTTTTACCTGAACATTCCATAACTTTCCTCTAGCAACATTGGATTTTAAACATTTACCTATCCATGATAGTAATCTATTTTTTAACTGTGAACCACCTTTTAATAGAGACAAGAATATCTTGTGTAAGTTATTTGTAAGATGTGATGTTGCATTCCAAACAGAACTTTCTATTAGAACTGTAGCTGCCTGAAAGGGGATTGATAATGTCAAAAAAATATTAATGTGTTTACAAGTTAACATTTTGCATTTGTAAGAAAGGAAAAACAATGCTTAATAAAAAATAGTATTTCAAGTCTCTCTGGTCTTGTCTAAAATCAAAATAAAATATATTAAAAAAATAACTAAAAGTTGTATAATTATACATGACACATTTTAAGTTCCCAAAGAAACTTTTAATGTAAATATGCCTTACTCAACAAATGAACTTGTTTTTTCAATTCAAACCAGTGACAATCACTAGTTCCTGAGATTATTTTGTTTGATCAAATAAACTCTTTAGCTTCATAATATTAGTATAGATGTACTGTAAACATTCTCTAACATATGAAACAGTAGTACTAGATATTATGAGCATAATATTACCTGGTCTAAGGGATTATCAAAAAATTCATGTATTGATGTTCCAGTCCGTGGCAATACAGAAAGGTTTAACAAGGCACCTATTACAGACTCTTGATACTGCCTTCCATTACTTTCCATTTTTGGTTCACAAGCATCCATTAAAATGGGTGCCAAGTTTGGATTGCCTGGAGAAATTGTATTAATGTTATTTTTTGTTTCATGATGTGTCCCGATATAGCAGGATAGTCAAGGGGAACCTAGTGTTGGAACACTCTACTCCTTAATTTGTACCGAATTTCCGAGGCATTGAGTGTTGAGTGTGTGCATACTCAACACCGCACTTTGCCTTGTTACCAGAGAGAAGAAATATAATAATGTTTATAATGTAATCATGGGGCCTGAACCCACAACTGTCAGGGTAGGACAAAGCCACGCTGTCCCACTATTCTATAATGAACTTAAACATATACTAATTGAACATTTCAAATACTTACTTGCAAAAAGTTGTATAGATGGCAATATATAAATCGGTAAATTAACTACATTAGAGTTAACTATATCAGTATGAATTCTTTGAAGTACAGGTATCATTGAATCTTTTAATTGTGATTGACATTCACTATCACCTGAAAATTTCAATATCATATTATTAATGAAATATTTTTTTTGCAGAGGGATCCTAATGTTAAGACAAACTTTTCCTTTTTTTCAGTGGTGGACCTGAATTTTAGCAAAGCTTTGCCTTATTGGCAAAGTGAGGAAATGAAAAAAAAATCTCTCCTGCAAGTGGGAATCCAATCCTAATATTTAGTCAGTTGTGCTGCCGTGCCACAACAGTCTCAATTATTACAACTTAATTTATATATATATATATAAATAATACTAATTACATATGTAAAAAACTACTTACCCTCAGACACAAATGCTTTAATCAAATCATTAAAAAATATATGACTTTGGGGACCTACATGTTGTAAGATAGCTACTAATTGGAATGAAAAGTCTTGTCCTTCAAACAAGGCTGGCTGTTTCAATGCAGTAACAGCATTTCTAAATATGAGTTCCATCATTTTATCTAGTGCATTCTTAATATATGGCTTATCTGTAAGATTGTATCCTTGAATATTCTCCATTGAACTGAATAAATAAGGAAAGACTTTTTTTTGTATAACATGATCTTTAAATACTGTGGTGTTTGTTGGTATAACACTTTTATTAATATCTTGCAGTAATAATCTCTCAAACAGAGCTTGCTCTAAAGCTTCTAAGTCAATATATATTCTTGGATTCATGGCTTGGGCTAATTCTTCTAAATATACTAACTGTTTATCTGTTTCACCTTTAACTGCATCGGGATTTATAGTGAAATGAAAAACATCCTCAACTATACAATTTATTGTTTTGACTTTTTCATTCTCTTGTGATTGCTTTAAATTAATATCTAAAGGTTGTGTATTTTCACTACATTCCTTGTCATTTGTAGATTTAACTTCTGGCACTCCTAATAGACCCGCAAACGGGTTGGTTGGGTCTGACATTGTAATTAAAAATTTTATCAACGAAGAAATAAAACAATAACAATGTTACACACTAAATGAGGATTTCACATGGTTAATTACACTGTAACTGGCTAGTGTGGTGAATTTAGAAATATTTAATTACAAAGCAATGCTTTATTAGGCGTTTTCAAAAATGCTGACTGTAAAAATTTAATTTCTTTATCACAAATTTGATAAAAATTGACAGTGTCAGACTGACGAGGAAAAATTGATTATGACAGTTGTAAATAATATCTTAATATAGATAAATACATGTAATACATTCCTTGATTTAACTAATATTTTTATAAAACTGTAGATATATAGTACAATAACGAATTTGTTAATAAATAAATTTTGGCTCTAGTCGTCAAATCATATTAATAATGTTGTTAAAATAATAATAAAATTAATTTAAGCATAATTAGTTAAGTGTAACAAATACTAACAATAATAATTATATAATTATATATAATAGTATATAACTTATTATACTGTATTTAAAATTTAGACTGTTTTCTATTATCTGTATTAATTGCAACATCCATTACCCAAGTGAGCCACCATTGCAATATTTCTGAATGTGATCGTTATAATACTTTTTATTGAAAACACAACCTATGCGTTAAAAAATATTATGATAACTATTAATAGCAGTATATTACTTAAATATTTTTTTATTAATTTCAATAATAGTAAAAATTAAATAATCTTTACATGAATAAAAAAATCAATAGCTTTCAAATCAATTTTATATTATTGCTATAGTTATGGTATCACTGTATCTACATTAGCGCCTTCAATATCCGTGTTGGAACTGGGAACTAAATTAACGCAAAACTTGCTTTTGTTTCGCTGCAGTCGTCGTCTGAATTCGAAATCAATAATATTCCGTACTCGATTTGTTACGTCTACGTCTTTATGCAGCAATGCTATGAAAGAATTCTAATACATGGCGTATAGTAGTCGCACATAGTGAATTGTTGATTTAATGTAAGATTGGTAACACTTAATATTATGTATTTACTTGTTAGGACATATTAATCAGATGCGTGTCCCCTAAATTTTAATCGCATAAAGTGCTTGGTCTGCTCAATTTGTCACACACGTGCAAATATATTGCTACACATATTTTTCATAAAGAATCTATTTAATAATTTATTTAAATGTAGTAAACACTTCATTGACTAAAATTGTCAAAATGGCGTCAAATTCTTGGTACACCATTTTGTAATTAGTGTCTATTAAAAATGTCATTTTATTTGTATGAAAAATTTGTATAGTTTTTGCATGAATTAGTAGGACATATTCGTATTTAATACGTAGTAATCAATTATTATAAATAATACATAGTAAGTTTAAATTTTTTTTATAAGAAACATTAATGGTGATGGGAAAATGCTTTAATGTTTAAAGTTATATAGCATACATAAAAATTTGCAATTGTTATAACGTCCCAAATAACATTTTTTCTTAACAATATTTACTTTTAATGCTACCTATTTAAAACGGTAGGATAAAGTCGCGAATAGCTATACGCCAGTAACGTAAGTCTGTGTTTGTGTGAGTGAGCGTTGTACGCGTGACCTCGAAAAAGGAAGGACAAATATCTTGCCGTTCTAGAAGGCTGACGTCATTTATATCGTGGCGAGCGAGAGCGCTGCGTACACCAAATAGCAAGACATTGTGAAATGTGAACGGCCACCCACTGCTTGCATATCTGCTTGTATTACTACTAATTTACTTGAAAGTTGTGGCTATGAACAGTTAGTTAGTCTACTGACTTCTGCCATACATGTTAATTTCATTCCTGCGCAATTATTTCTAATTTGTGATTCTGGAGATTCATTCCAATGACAATTGTTTCAACGATTATTAGGTATAGTATAGAGAATATCGAAAATTGCTCTCGCTTGAACATGATACTCATATTTAAAATGCGTATTACCGCAAGTTTATTTATATTAAATTGTTTACAATTGTATTATTTGAATACTTTGTAAAATATCATTATTAGGGACGTCAGTCTCGTAAAAGAAATGGCATATATGTATGTGTGAGTATAAGAATAAGTGTGCATTCGTCCCGAGATGTATAATTTTTACTTAATGTACACTAAGTTTTGTTTTGATAAAAATGTTTATAATAATCGAATATATCTAAATCATTTGTGTTATATTAGTATATTTCAAAACACAATTAATTAAGCGTTTTCGATTTGGTCCGGTTATAACAACATGGCGGCCGATTTATATTTCGCCAGTCACCAATCGAATGACGTAATTATTAGGTTGAAAATTACAAAAGATTATATTTTATTATCATTTAACATTAAAATTTCAGATAGATTTGAGTATCATTTGTAGCTGCTTAAAAATAGAAATAATAAACTTAATATAGGTTACAGGATTTTGTCGAATCACAACTAAATGAAGGATAAAGCTAATTTATATACCTTTCTATTAATTACAGAAATCAATATGATTAAAAAAGAAATGATTAGTAATTTATTTAAATAATAAACTTGGCACACAGCTTGTCTGTACTCTACTTTTTGTTAATTTAGGTCATGAGAGTATACTAAGGTTATTTAATGAGATATTTATAATTGAATTGAAAAACCTTAGTATTCAGATTATCCTTAATATCTTTTAAATTTATAGATTGTCTTTTGGTTGTGTTAAGAAATTACTATTTAAAAAATATTGTGAAAACAGTGCTATTGATTTTATGTTTATCTATATTTTTTTTTATAATACACGAAAATAAAATAAAATTTCATGGACTCGAGTCATTTAATGGCACGACCAATTTAATAAAAGGAATTGCTTCCAGTAAATACAAATAAATTATTTATTAATGGTGAAATAATCTTCGTACTTTACATTACATTAGCATATCTCATAAAATTATCGCAACTATTATGTTATCTCTTGTTTCTATAAGATAAAACAATCATATAACCACATTAAAAAGATTGTTTCACAAAATTTTACTAAAATCCGTTTTATTTATATTTTTAAATTAAAATGCTAATATTTTTCTTATCTCAATTTCAGTGAAAACATTACAATGGCAGATCCAGCTTCAAACACAGATGATCTAGAAGATGGAGAGATCGAAAGTGACGGTGAAGAAATACACGAAGTACAAAAAGAAGAAAAAAAAGAAGAATCCATAGCAGAAAATGAGGATACTAGAGATCAAGATAAATTAAATACACAAAATTATTACTATTCCAAATCAGGTAAGAAAAAGAAATCAAAGTCAAATAAGAGCGAACAAAAATTTAAAGATAAGAGTAAAAAAAATCGGAAATACGCGGAATCAATAGAAGATGATTTTGCTGGTAATATTGAAAAAGCGATTAGAAAGGCTATGAACAAAAGTGACGGAAATGAAGTACAGGCTGATGAAGATGTAGAGGAACGTCGTAAACATAAAAAACGTAAGAAATACGATAGTAAAGACGGTCCCAGCAAAAAGCGAAAAAAGCAAGACTATTCAGATGAAATGGATGAAAGCGAAATGATGTGCGTAAGGGGGGCATCACCCGTTCAAAAACAATCGCCTAACGAAATGTATGAGGATGATGACAGGGAATCATACGAATCTGATAGTAGCCAAGATTCTAGAGATCATCAATCTCATCGCCAACAAAGACACAGACCACCTCAGCGCGATCGTAATAAAAATAAAAATGACAGGAGAAGGGGAGCTGGGGCTCATCCTATGCAAGATCCTGACGGTGTCTGCTTGTATTATATGCAAGGGAAATGCCATAAAGGCGACGATTGCATATATTCCCATGACGCTCAACCTCCTAGAAAAATGGAACTCTGTAAGTTTTATCTTATGGACTGCTGTGCGAAAAGAGATAAGTGCTTATATATGCATGCAGATTTTCCTTGTAAATATTATCATACTGGACTTCCTTGTATATATAAAGATGAATGTAAATTTGCACATGGTAAACCATTGAATGATGGCTTAAAAAATATTTTGCTGAAGCATATAGAATCAGCGCCGAAAGAAATACTAGGTGACTTTCCAAGATTAAATAGAGAAGGAGCTCTCAAGATGATTCAAACTACACAGTTGAAATTAATGCAACAATTCTCAGAAAATACCGACAATCAGACGAGGAATATTCCTTCACTTTTTGATTTAAATATACCGAACCCGCAAAATATTTCTGAAACATCCAATTCAGGTAATCAATTCAATAATGATAGGCAAACAAAAGTATCACCTAAAGTACGACAATCGCGTTGGCAAAATGATTCAAGTCAAAATTTAAGTTTGTCACCAAATAATAGTAACGCGAACAATGCAAATGTTTTAAGTATAAAAAATTTAACAGGTGTACTGGCACCACGACAAATTTCAAATTTAACTAAAATGGGTATAGAAAATTTAGATCAATTGGGTCAATTGACAGTATTACAGCTTAACAGTATCGGGATATCTTTAAAACAAATCACAGAAATTCAACTTAACACAATGAGCATACAAAAGTTAGGATTAATTAATAATTTAGAACAACAAAATGTGACGTTAGGGTCAAGTACAGTACCAAAAGATTTAGATTTACGCATACCTCCTGCGGCACCGACACCTACTAATGTAGCGGTGTCAACGGAGTTACCCGGACAAGATGTAGATATGCGTTTTCAACCAACTACTGCTGCATTAAATGACGATTCTTCGAATAAAGTTGCTAAAAAAGATGCAAATGTAAAAGATATGATAGACATAGATCAATATACAAAAGATGCGTTAAAATTTGCTTCAAAAGACAAGGAAAATATTGATATTTCAAATGAATCATTAGATACTGCTAATAAAGGTAGTCAAATAAATGAAGTAAAGGATGTTGATCACAGGATTTTACCCTTTTCAGAAGGCGATTCTAGCTTACACAGGTCTAACGTAGAAAGTAATTCATTACATGTTGATGGCGATACAGATATTCGATTTTTACAACCAGAACCAATTTTCAAAAATCCTGAAAAGCGAAATCGTCGGTCTACGACCGACGACGATGAAGATAACAATTTATTAATAGATGAAAAGTGGTATTCCAGTGATGAAGAAAAAGGAATAAAAAAGAAACCTTCACCAAATTTGTCACCTTCAAAGGGATTTATGTCACCACCTTCATCTGCAATGTCAACAATCGAACCTTCATCTGTTTTAAGTAAACTTGGTGATCTTTCAAAAATCGATATTAGTGAAGAAGTAACGAAGTTGCTTAATACTATGAAAAATAATTTGCAGGACAACAAAACAGTTGAGGCGGCTGACCAAAATATATCAAGAGATCCACGGTCAAGACGTTCACCTATCAAAGTATCAGAAATTAATAAACCGCCCGTTAAAAAGCCTTCTCGCGTATCTATATATGAGTGTATAGATGGCGAACCTACAGACGGTCGTAGAAGAACTGATGTAGATTTACGGCAGTCGGATTATAAAGTTGAAAGTTTTGGCGATACAGATTTGAGGCAAAATACAAGCGGTGATATTGACTTGCGTTTAGGTTTACCTTTCAAACCAATTCCTAACTATACTCCAGCGTCAGAAATTAACGGATCAATAAACAATCATCCGCCTATCACATATAAGTTATTACCAATTCACATACCTAGACCAGATTACACTGATATAAGAAATAGTACGGCAAAATCACAGGCTTTGACTGATCCTAGATTAAGAAAAGTTTTTAGATTATCAGTTGATGAATCCAATAGTGATAGTGAAAAAACTACTACCAAAATTGTAAGCACTGCACCGCGAGTAGATCCTCGGAGGAAGCCTAAAGATACAGTGGAAGTATTAAATCAAGAACAAAAATCAAATACATTAGATTTACAAACAATTTTACAAAATTCTAATTGGTACAAGGATTTGAGTTCCACAAACAAAATTTGCGTCAATCAACACTTAGCACCGGTGACTCTCATGATAAAGCAATATCAGCAGGAAAAACTCTCTGGTAAAAAGTTTGATTTGTCTTCAATACTAAATAATCCTGGGCTAGTAGGTGTTTTTACTAATTTAGGAATAACATTAGGAGAAAATGGAGATTTCGCTTATTTACCCAAGCCCAAGGAGGCTTTATTAAAAACGCCTACTAATTTTAATCAAAATACAAACCCATTCAACAATATGCCAGGTGGACTGGGACCTATGGAAGGCAACATGGGTATGGTGAATATGCCGCCGATGGGTATGGGAGGTATGAATAATATGAATCATATGCACGGTTTCAACCAAGGTATGTCGGATCCGAGAGGTGGTCCAACTCCAGGTCTTCTAGGTATCGCGCCAAACATACCTCATAATTTTAACAATAATAAGTTTGGAGGTCCTCACAATTTTGGAAATATGGGATTTAATGGACCTCCTGGGAACGACTACAATTATAATATGGATAGTGATCAAAACTTTCAGCGGTTTCCTAACAGGGGCGGGCATCGAGGCCGGGGCAACGATAGATGGAATCGGGGGTCTTCCGGTAGGGGTCACAGGGATCGGAAGAATTTTAATGAAAGGGGTAATTGGAAAAATGATAGGCATTAACTGTTGTAAGTGTAAATAAATTATTTTTAGTAACACATACCCTTCCACATATACATGATGTGATTAAGGTGATAATTATATTAGAAATTTTAGGCTAGTTAAGATAGCTCTTTTTATAATTTATTTTATTGTAATAGAGTAAGACTTTTCTTGGTAGTGTATATATTTTAAGAATTAAGTCGATTCAATAATATTTTTTATCTTAAGATTAATAATTAAAAAAATTATGTAAAAAAAATGAATTACGTTCATTTTCAAAGTACTCATTATACGAGCCAAATGTTTTAAGACTGAGTGCAGGTATATGATTGAGTTTTGTGTTCTTATTCTATATTATGATCAATATGTGATGAAGTTAGTACTTGAAATGATACTAATATACATAGCCCATTTTGAGATAGTTGCCTTAGATCTCAAATAGAAGACAGAGCGACACATCATAATTTTCACAATTAAGGTGATTCAAATATGTCCAGTAATGTTAACTGACTGAAAGCAATATGCATATATATGAATTAAACATATTATTTGTATAAAACGTAATGTAGAGAAAGAAACTTTTGTTTATGTTTATGTATTAATAAAGACTTGTAAAGGCAAAAGCTACTGGACTTAAAATAAATTTATGTTTAATATATAAATGTCTTAATTTAGCACCTTTATAAATATGTTATTTTGTCACGATGAATTCATTGTATCTTGAAAAATTTTTTTACAGACAACAAAATGACCATAAAACTACGAACAATATGAATGGATGTTTTTCAGTAATCACGTATGTTTGGCAGAAAGAAAGGTAAGTGTGTCGTGCCAAAAACCAGGTGGATTATTACACGAATGAAACGTGATTTATGTACAACTTATTATTTATTTAATGTCTGTAAAATCGACGTAACAAAGTTAGAAAAATCGTTTTTCAACCGATTACCTCCGGATTTTACATTCACAGCCACTTGAGATACTTTCGAGAACGTTGACGCTGCAAGGACAATAATAATGTTATATTTATTACTTAATATATAATATTAGAAAAGAATAATTATATACATACACAAATTGAATGACTCCATATCCTCTTGGTCATCCGAGCAATTATAAAATACGACACATTGTTTTGCAGAAAGCTTTGCCTGGCTAACGAAGTAATTGTATAATAGTTCCATTTCCTTTGGTGCTGTGCTCACATTGTTTGATGAGCATACGAGTATGACCCCTTTTACACCAAGTCGAAGTGCAGGCCAGCAAGATTCAAATCTAGTAGACAGTGAGTTTTATAATGGTTACGAAAAAAATGCTTAACATAAAGATTATTCTTCAAATAGTTGTTTATTACATATTAACAGAATTGGAAGTTTATTTCGTTAATACTGATATAAGAGCATTAGTTATAAGATTAATAAAATATATAATAAAACTAATCACAAAACTTATAAAAGTTTGTGATTAAAATTTGTGACATAATCATGACAATCCATAAATTATTAAAGTAAATTTGACTTCTAAGGAGCAATGTGGTCTTTTGACTTTTTAATTATTATAAATAAACAATACTATTTATTCTAATAGTAAAGTTAAAAATAAAATTAAGTGAAATTAAGAGAATATTATCAATTTTAACATTAAATAACTAACTAAGATATATATAAAAATTGAACAAATATTACTTGTGATCACCACTGCAGTCCCATAATTCGATATCGACCTTACATTGTGCATCATTTACATTAAGATGAGAAAGTTCAAATTCGACAATACGAACTCCTTGCGTTGCTCGAGGAGTGATGGCTTCTTCAATGTTAACAGATTCTGATAAAAAATTCGCTATCACTGTTTTGCCACTCTGGAATACCGGAATTTTATAATTATATAAGTAAATATAAAAAACCTCTTATTTTTATAAAATATATCATGATAAACTATAGATAGATAGATTTATACATTTACAATAATATTGAGAATTCATCCCATTTATTCTATTGATTCTTCCTAATAGATAAAAAACATATGTTTATATGAATTCGTTTTAATACTTATATACATTTAGGTATACATACCTCAGAAGGTCCAATCAACAAAATTTTCAGTTTGTCGATGCGCATTCTTGTGTGACTTTTTTTTAATAAATATTAATAACTGTCGCACTTAAAATAAATGCTTATGTTCAGCGCAATAACAAGTGTCTGTTTGACGTTGCTATGGTTTTGTATATAAATTCATCACCTTGGCAACTCCCCTATCGATTTATAAAAAAACAAAAATAATTTCAAGAACATATTATTACGATTTCATTATAAAAAGGGCTTAATTTATATCATAAGATTTAATTACTTTTTTATAAGATTGCGTTGCATACAAAAGTTTTTATGAGAGTTCATAAATTATTATTTATATATTGTAATCGTAATTAAAAAGAAATGATTAACATACATATTCAAATGTAAAAAAAAAAAGAAAGGTCCCACCGAGATTTGAACTCGGATCGCTGGATTCAGAG
>FASU01000008.1:136-10505 GCA_001486225.1 Heliconius pardalinus sergestus | reverse complement strand
AGAAAAATTGTCGGAAAATCAAAGGAATGTCTTAACCTTCTACTCTGCCGTTCAAATCTAATGACATTACTATATTTCCATTGCCTAAAATATTTTGAAACACCCTAACTAAAATGTATTTTTAAGCGTGTTTTTTTTAATAATCATTTTATTTACAGTTAAGTCCGGCTTCATTACTAGCGCCCACCGCTAAACTAGCGCCATTGCCGATGTTAGAGATAACATCTTTACCTGAAATTAATCCGAACTATCGACCTCGACCGCCTCCCAAGTTCCTACCTCATTTTACTGATGAAGACGCCATAAGCGCTGGTATATCGTCTAAAAACCAAAGGTAAAACAATTGTAGAATTGAAAAAAAAACATAACCTCACCTAACTAGGGTTAAGGCATTCGGTTCCCATCAAGACACTTCCGCCGTTACCTAAGCGAGTAAATCTCGATTACTTATAGTTATAGACTGTAGATATTTAAACATTTTCCTTTGTAAATAAATTTTGATTTATTTCCTTGAGTTAATTACAAACAAAATATTTTTTGTTCGTTTCTAAACATTTTCCTTCCCTTAGTGTATGAATAATGCTTTGAATAATGTAAAATTATAAGGTATTATTAATAAATTTTCCTACCAGTTTTGATAGCAACTTGACCAAAATGTTATTTTTAAATGTTATAAAACAAAATTGTCATAAAATTTTATTGTAAAACAAAAATATTTTACTGGTATCTTGATGACTAAATAAAAAAATACCTTTTATAATTATTTTCATTACTATTATTTTGTAATGATTTACTTAATTACAAATTATATTAAATTTCAGAACTAAAGTATACTCCGGTAACAAAGTGTTTGGAAAAATTACTACATTATATGAAATGTGTGTGCAGGTACTGCAAGAACATATTGATGGTAAGTTTACAATTGACTGTTTTGTTAAAAAATTGATACATGTTATTGTACTACAAGAAAAAGATTACAATATGTTTAAATTTACATATATAATACATATTTACATTAATGATATAGTATTAAATTGTGCAAGTGTTATTTTTCTCATTTTAGGTTAATTATTTTTTTACATAGATCTCTTCTTGGTACTCTCGTCTAATCCAAGACTGGTCCTCCCCATTTGGTTATTTAAATTATCCAACAAAACCCAAAGTCATATGATACAGACCATATATGTAGATAATATATTTATTAATACAGAAAACCTTACAAATTTTTATACATTTTATTCTAGCTCTCGAGTACACAGGAGGAGTTCCGTATGAAATACTAAAACCCATAGTGGACAAAGCGACACCACAACAATTATTTGTATTGGAACACTACAATCCATATTTAATGGAGGACACCGATCATTTGTGGCAAAAATTTTGTGAAAAGAACTTTAGGAACAAGAAAAGGGAGGAAATGGAAACTTGGCGTGAAATGTATATGGTAAGGTGTTTTTTTTTTCCTTTTTAATTTCAGCTTCACGTACAACGCAAAAAATATCTTCATTCCGCACTTACCGCCCAACTTTCGAGACATATTACATACGTTTTGAGCGACGTAACTCAACGCGGCGGTTTATCTTGTCACCAGAGAGGGGAAATAAAAATAATTCTTTTCTTCGTTTGAGGATCAAATCCACAACCATTATGTTTACAATAAGTAGTACAAGGTTTTAATGTATTATTTTATTTTTTTGATCTTACATTTGTTTTACGCATAAATTTATGATCAAAAAAATAATTAATGGAGGATGTTGTGGAACAATGGAAATGTGCAACTCCAAATGTAATGTTTGTGGATTCAATCTCCAATCGGGGTGGTGGCTCAGAGTGGTGTTCAGTTCTATCACTCTAAAAATAATTTAAGCACTAATTAAAAATAATTTAAAGCAAATATAAGGACTATAAAAATAATTTAATTTATAGATAAACAACTTATTTATATTTCCAGCGCTGTCAAGAAGAACAGGAAATAAAGCTGAAATCGCTGACTGCTAATATTAAAATAGCTCAGGAGGCAAAGAAAGCTCCTATTAAACAAACAAAAATGGCGTACGTTGACTCCGTTGTCAAACCACCACGGAATGTACTTAAGAAACAAGTAAGTATTTACTTTTTAAAGTTCTATAACTCTAGCGAAAAAACTGTCTCTATAAATTTTGATCTTCTTATTAACGCATCCTTTTATACGTAGGAGCCCTCAATAGATATATGAATAGGACTCCCACTCGAAGGTGTAAATTATTTTCATTTCTTCGCTCTAGTAAGAGTAAAAAGAATGGTGTTGTTCCGCCACTCAACAAACAATATCTCGACACTCACCACTATTAATTATATTCATTTCTTTTTATTTTATACTAGGCTCAGCACGGTACAGCATTCGCAGCGACTGCCAGTCCCGCAGCGCGAGTGGCATCCCTAGCGGCAGCTCCCAACGTACTCAAAGGGGGCAGGGCGGCCCCCATGCCGGTCACCACCTCGTCTTCGTCTTTTAAACCTAAGAAAGCCCCATTAATGGCGAAGGCATTACAATTTATGAGAGGCAGGAAGCGATGATTGATTTGTTTAACTATATGTATATAGTTTTATTTATAAAACGTGTTATTTTTACACTTAGATTACGCTTAGAAACCTTAAGGATATTTTTTTTATTTTCGTGTGAATTTACTAAGAATTCCGCCCAATATTGGGGACATTGCGTGTTTTTTAGAAAGAAGTTTAAAGAGGAATGAAAATAAAAATGCCCCTAGAAAGAATCGAATCTGCAACCTTCCTATTTACAGTCAGCCACTGTACCGCTGTGCCCCAATGACCTTATTTTTTATTCAAAAAGATATTGATCTTACTTTTGCTTATATGTGGATCCAAATTATGCAATTTTAAAGGTTTTTTTAATTCAATTAATTTATAATTAATTCAATTAATTTATAATATGCTGCATGATTTTTTTTTAACATAAGGGAAATCACTTTTTTTACATAAAGTTTTACTTACTACTGTACAATAAATATTTTTTCTACATTAAAATTAGATGCAAATATAATAAATATGTACATTTTATCACCATTTTGATGCCAGTTAAATGTTTTGTCAACATAGTATTGCCCTTCTTACTTTGTATGTATCATCTATGCATCGGCTTGTCTTAACTTACTTTTATAAAATTAAAAACTGACCTCGCATATATCAGCGGTTCATGCTGTATCTCGCATATAGCAGGATAGACAAAAGGAACTATCGTTGGACTAGCGTTGAGACAATGTGTACACCAATATACCGCTAATCTTCAAAAAATTACGAATTGTATGGCAAAACTGACTGAAACTGATATGTCACCTTTTTAGATTCTTAGCTCTGTGGTCACAACCCGAAAGGGTTTAAAATTTAATCTTTAAAGTTTACAATTTTTCGTTACTTTACAACATCACGTAAAAAAATACGAACTGTATTTTTAATCTTACGATGACATATATACTATCAAAATAGGGCTGTCCTATTAGTCATTTTCTTTTGTGTAATACATTCACCTTTTACATCACATGGAATAATAAATATCACTAGATATTATTTTTAAGATAAAATAATAAAAAAATATTCATTTTAGATTAGTATGTAAAAATAACATTATTTTATTTATATTTTATACCTTTATTATATAATTTACCCAGGTCTACAAAGAAATAAAAAAGAATAAAGTATCTAACATTACTTGAATTATTTTATTATAATTTGTTATGAAATTTTAATAAAGCATTCTACCTTGGTGTCACTTATAACTCCATATGTCAAAGCCTATCTGATCTTTTCAACAACTCTTATTTAAATTATCAAAGCAGCAAATGAATCGTTTCACCAATATAATTTTAAATATGTTGTTTTCATTATTTTAAAGTTTCTTACCAATTTCACGATTGTAGATTAACATGTAAAAGTATGGGTTAAGTGAGCTATAAATATAATTTTATAATATTTATTTTGTGAGTGACATCGGAACCCTAAAACGATATATTGAAACAAAAATAATGAATGTATGTCATCTGTGTATGTCTATTCTATCGATTTAAAATTAAGATGTAAAGGATATCAGTTTTTACACTTAGCTGTACTGTTTATATTTAATGAAATTTTAATTCTTATAACTCCTCAATTACAGTTTTACCTGTTAGTAAATGGTGTTTAAATAGACAATATGAAAAATATATATGAAAAAAAAATTATAGAGAATATTTCAACAACTGATTTTACATAATAATATATTGATAGAAATATTTTAACACAAGTATGATCTTTAATTATGAATGAGCTTACTAAATCAACGCTTTGCTTTCAGTGAAATACATACACAAACATAACTTCTATATTAAGTTTTTCTTATAGGTGCATGCTGTATCTGTTTGCACATATAGCTTCCTGTAGCCAAAGGGAACCTAGTGTGATGACATTATTCTTGCTGACATTGCTGAGTTGTGTAACTCAAGGTCACACTTGAGTTGTTCTTGTTACCAGAGACAAAATGAAAATATTTCATTCCCCCAATAGGATTCGAACCCACAAACGTCACGTTTACAGTCAGTCGCTATGCCGGTGGCTTCACATAATATACACTGAGTTTATTGTAAATATTGAATAGAGCTAGAAAATTCTTATATCATTTATATTAATTATTGTTTTTAGACTATTAGTTTAAGTATTTGTAATAATTATTATCTTTGTTCCTGTACTACACCAAAAAGGATCTGTACAGGTTAAAAAATTAGAACAAAATATATATTTTTTTGTTATTTAATGTTATGGTCTTTAACAGATTTCTGTAAGAAAAGGTTATCAATTCGACTGTTTCTTTTTCTAACATGCGTTTGTTTTGAATATTTTGCTACTTAAAAAGCTTAATTAAAAGTTGTGTGATTTTTTAAATAAGTTGATAGATTTTAACACTATTTTAGAAGAAAATTTCAAAATAATCATCTGATTAAACTATATATTTAATCAAGAATTTAAATAGTCTACTAGCTTTAGGTATTTTAAACTTTTACTTTTGTCTTTTCAAATTAGAAGACACAAATGGGTTATAGTGACAAGCAGTCTCAAGTAAAAAGTGAGGTAGAAGTATATTTTTATAAACATTAAACTTATATGGTAATATACATGTTAGTTACAATATTTCAATTAATTAGTTGAGATTTCATTGTACAGTTTAAAAATCATATACATATAGATTCAATTGATTGATCAATGTCCAAAATATTTATGATTTTTGTTATTTGTACTTTGTTTCAGGAAATATATCTATAGTCTAAAATAAAAAAAATCATAATTGATTATGATTATACATAATAGTTACCCATAAACATTTTGTTTTTAGTACAATACAGATGTCAATTCGTCAAGGAATATAGTTATTATTTACAAATCTATATATCACATTACAATGCCATCATTTTATTGTAAATACAATTACATTTTGAATTTTATATAGATTTTTTATTGCCTTCACACTGTATCCCACATATAGCAAGGTAGGAAATGGTGTCTTAATGTTACTATTCTTCAATTTCTACATAATTTTCGAGACAATGCATGTTGGGTGGCTAAACTCAAATCTTAATTAATAAAGAACCACTTGAATATTTCGAAATTTAGACTTGAGTTGTTTCTCATAATCTGTATTTATTATTCTTTGACATTGATATAAAGCTAAAAATTTAAGATTCTTATAATATTCTGATATTATATCAACTACACCAGGAGTTATATTTTGTATCCTAGAGAGACTTAGGCTATTTATTGAAATCATTGAAGGACAACTAAGAGTTTTAAGTAGTGCTAATTCAGTAAAATGTGTATTATTCCATAGTTGTATATGATCAATGCTTTTCAAATATGTCAGTGAAATTAAACCTTTATCAGTTAAATTTTCACATCTTATTACAGCTAAATCTTTTAAGAGTGGGCATTTAGACATTAATTTAAAAATATTATCATCAATAGAATCACCACCATATATATGTAAGGTTTCCAATATATTCATTTGAGATATAATCAACTCCTTCATAAAGCTTATTTCTAAATGTTTAATTTTTTCAATAAAAATATGGCTTAAATGATTACAACACAATAAAGTATCACAACTAATTGTAGGAAGGCCAAAGTCAGATAAAGCCAAGTATTTCAGTTCCTTATATAGATTAAATTGAATCAATAAATCAACATTGTTTACTAATAATATAGAATTTTTTAAATTTATCTTTTTCAATTTTGGCCACTGTACAATGTCATCTTCGAATTCTTTACTTAGTCTACACATAACTAGTTCTATGCTTATTAAATTCTTACATTGTTCTATCACAGACTTTATCGTGGAGTAACAATATACATATTGAATTTTTATACAATAAATATAGTCTTTATGGGATGATATTATGCCTAAATTTTTTTCGTTCACTTCAGTTTGACCTGGTTTACCTGAATATACTAAAACAATGCGTCTCCAGATAGCTGGATCTAGAGCCAATTTTCGCCACCGTCTGCACACATTTTCACAAGACAAAATACTATCCAAAGGTAAATATTTGAATATATGAATTAATAGCTCATCTGGTAGCATGTTAATTTTTTCGTCAACTTGATTTTCATCATTAGGGATGGTCATTTTTGAAATAATTATCTGTAAAACTATAAACGAAACATTATACACGAATAATTTAAATGTAGTAAAAAAAAATACACGAGTACGATGTAAATAAACTGACATTTCTCACCTGGTTGTATAGTAGATAGGTACTTGCTTGTTGGTCAAATGAATAGTAAGAAACTACGTTGCATTTTGTTTAATGATATGCAAATCATTGTAATATCTATTTTTGTATTCGACAAATTGTAAACATAACATTACAATTTGTAAAACATTTAACAAACAGTTGTCTATGGGCAAATAAATTCATAAAACTAACATGTCCTCAGTATTGCCAACCTTAGGAAAGCAGCAAATAAAAATAAAATATACAGTAGAAAATAACAAAATACAATAATTTATTAATATTTATACAATTACTTTTAGATTTATAAAGATCCAACCAAATTAATTTTATTAAAATTATTAACTTTGTCAACATTTTCGATTTCGCGGCTTTTTATATTTTCATAGTATTTTTTTAAAGTTAAGTACGAAAAAACAACCAAGGACCAGTACCAAGGCAAAAACAGTCAATCTACTAAAAAAAACTGTAGGGCTGGTAACACTGCGTGTACTATTCTAGCCATTTCTAGCTATAATAAAAAAATACAAATGAAGAATTGTCTATGGATTTTGTATTAGCTCAATGTCTATGTATGTCTAATCTATATATTTTATATATTTATAGCTAACTCCTACAAAATGTAACATAATAAGATTATATTGCTTTATATTTTTTTAAACAACAAATAAAAAAAAAACAGAAAAGATTGAACGAAATTGCACGCAAGCTGTACATTTTTTCGTACATAAAGTTGCGCATTAGAAAGAGACAGCACACCCGCATGATCACCGTTCGTGATTATTTGTCGCTGTCTATGTCTAATGTCTATGATCACTTTGTAAATTGTAATCACTTTCGTGGAGTCAGCTAGTCGTTGTCGGGCTCGATTCGCAGTCCGTCGGGGCGGGTCGTCTCTGCAGGTTGTTAATTGTATTCGTGGATTTGTGTATTTTGATTTAATCGTAGGGCGACCCGATACCTCACCGGACTTAAGTACTTAAACCAGACAAAATGTTACACCTTAAGAATATCGCAAAATCGGTTGTGCCGCCTCTCAAAAATACCATCCAAAATGAGGTAGTCAATAATATGCTAAGGATCACGCCTGCAGCAGTAAACGTTTGTTGCCGTACCTACGCAAATCATGATATCCCAGACAGGCTCAAAGACATACCGACCAGTGCTAATCCCAGATTTTTTGACATGGTGGAGTATTTTTTCCATCGGGCGTGTCAAGTAATCGAAGACAAATTAGTTGAGGACATGAAGTCGAGAGTTTCAATTGAAGAGAAAAAGAAGAAGGTGGCCGGTATCCTCAAACTTATGCAGCCATGTGACCATATAATCGAAATCCAATTCCCATTGAGACGTGATTCCGGTGATTATGAAATGATTTTAGGATATCGGGCACAGCATTCTTCACACAGAACCCCAACAAAAGGAGGTAGGCATTATTAAAACCATTCCTCGCTACTTACATCACCGCGAATCCCGCTGTCTTACTTATTGTTAATGGGGATTTTTTATTTATAGCACAGAAGACACGTGATTTCGCCGACCGTAATGTTACGTAGATAACCAAAATCTGTTTTAGCATAACCTCTTTGGCCCCCTGCAGGTGTATTATAAACTACAAAAAAAGCTTAAATTACCGTATTGTCAATAAAGAAAAGTAAAAAATGAAAGATTCTGGATATTTTTGCTCTAATTAAACGTATAATTTATAATGATTATTAAGTTCCGATGTAGACATAGAAAAAAGTATAATTAAATTGACTAATTCTACATTGTAATATATCATTCTTATCGTAAAAATTAATAACTATTACCTAATTTTAGAAGTCATGCTAGCATATGGCTTAGTTGCAGAATCTGCGACCTCCGTCTAGCAATTAGTGTTAGACTAAGTAGATTATTCTGAATGAACAAACCGGGCAAAATTGTTAAGATAAATAGATAACACATTGCATTAGAGTACGGACTTTTCTTACAAGGATCTAAAAGATTTTACAATTTTATATGATATAAAAATAATTTTAGAACAAAATTCGATAGTTTTTTTTAAAAAAACCCTTTGCTTACACTGGGTTAGTCACAAATAGATACTTATAGCTATATAAAAATGGATTGATTTTATGATTTGAGAAACTATTTTAAATAATATCTTATTCCATATTTTTCGCTTAATTCTGAGCACAAATTTTGGTTGAATTACAAATCATGGACTAGATTACAATATTTTTTGCTTTAATTCCTAAAAGTCGTCGCCGATACATTTTCTTAGTAATAACTAAATTATAATTATTTCTTTCGTATTTATCGTCGTGATTGGTTATTAGTTATTATGTTTTATTTATGTAACATGGATAATAAAAATACTTAAATTATAATATTTTGTGGATAACCAGAGCCTTAATTATTAAAACTAACGAAATAATGATTTGGCAATAAGCTATTTGTGTATTGTTAAAAATATGTTCAAATGAAATTTTTAATCGTATAACAAAACGTAATATAAATTGAAGAACAAATTGTACCTGCCTTATAATCCTATGTTTTTTTTAACCAATGATCCATAGATAATTACCCCATACAAATATGTAAGAAAATTTAAATAATTATAGATAGTGACATGTATTTTATTTAAATTACCAAATTAAATATTGAACACTGGCCAAGGTCGAGCCGTTTTCGAGCGATATTTCCGTAGCATTACCTAAAAACCCCAAAAAATCAGGTTTGTTAGATGGGAGCCCCCTTAAATATTTATTTTATTCCATTTTTAGTATTTGTTGTTATAGCATCATACTATGTAAAAATTTCAACTATCCAATTTATCAAAGTTCGTGATATATACAGCCTTTTGACGACGTACAGACAGCGTAAAGACAACAGTAATAGGGTCCCGTTTTACCTTTTAGAGCTAAATGAAAATACTTCATTTAAAATATGTATAATGTAACCATTTATGTGTTTTTCATTCGAAACTTAACAAAAAGAAATAAGAAGTAGAGAAAAAAAGGAGAATAAAAAGAATTTTAAATTCCCAAAAATGTATTGGGATTAACAAAGGTTGCTTAAACATTGTTATAGTTTATTGTATGTAGACTTATAGGATCAACAGCTTACAAGGCTTCACTTTACATTTCAATTCTTTTGGTTTTGTTAGATAATTTTGGTCTTCGTTGGATATTAAAATAAAACACATGGAGCGTGAACTTCTAAAATATATTTATCACGCTTTGTAGAAAAATAAATGACACATTTCTAAAAATTTTGGGTCCCATTTTAATTACCGAATATATTTTTTTAAGAACCATATTCATCCTAAAATATCCTCAATGTTTTACTAATTACATAATATCATTTAAAATATTCCAATGAAAACTTGGAAACTTTAAAAAAACATATTATTGTGCTTGACTTACACACTTAAAAGATTAATTTATGCAATAAACGAAACAATTGCTCACATCCGCGCTCGTGTTTTATGACCGCTGACGAGAAAAACTATTTTATCAACATGAAATACGTCTAGGACCGAAAAACATATTTAACATAAGTCGCATGATTTTTCAACTATAATCTTCTTATATATATAAAATCGCAAGGTCACTCATCACGAAATCTCA
>FASU01000006.1:0-12249 GCA_001486225.1 Heliconius pardalinus sergestus | reverse complement strand
TGTCCTAACATTGCGGGGAAATAAAAAAATAAATAAGCAAAAATTCCCCCCAAGTCATTTCTTGCAAATTAGAGAATAACCATTAAAAAATCTTTAATAAACTTCATAAGCAAGTAAAATTAAAACCCAAAATCCAAAAAAATCTCTATTTTTAATTAAATCTTTGTTCTTTTTATTAGTTTATTGGAGTCCACCGCTCATCTGGTGAAAGGCTGCCTCGGTGCGGGCATATTGGGAATGCACGAGGCATACATGTATGGTGGCATTTGGACCTCGTTGGGGGTAACCGCTACTATTGGCTTCCTTGTGCCGTATTGTATGCTGGCAAGTTTATTGGTTTACTTTAATTTGTTTTCTTTTTAGTATTAGTTTTCATTAATTTTTATCAGTCTCTAAATGAAGGTTTAGGTATATTGTAGTTTCGAAATAATTGTTTTTATCGAGTAATAGGCGGAAAATGGCGAATGGAGTGTCTTATTACTACGTTTCTTCGTATAGATTTTGAGTAGTTTCAAAATTCTTATTATAAAGTAAGTATTTCATATTGTATATATGTATATGTTTAATATAGCATGTACATGTTATTAGAACTCACTTCTTTTCCAGACGCTAGTGAAGTCAGCTCAAACGATGTACATAAGGTTGCGAGTGCCGAGACTCTCTTATCCAGATTTAGCTGAAGCAGCATTAGCGACTGGGCCGATGAAACTTAGCAGACGATACAGTAAGGCGTTTAGGTAGGAATATATAGGTTACATTTATAAAAATATATAAAGACAATTGGAAATTTTCTACCACCTGTGGCTCTTTGGGCGAGAACTCTTAACAGCGTCTGGTAACACAAGGAAGAGTTTAAGGGCAGCGCTCTTGCGGCCTATTGCCCATAAAATGGAGAGATCTCATAAAGCCATGCACTGACATTCCATTAACGACTCCACGCTTTTAAATGGAAAAGACAGTCCATAACCACGCCCCCTCTGACTGGAGAACACGACTAAAAAGAAGAAGAAATATACCGAACAATATCAAATAAGAAGAGTTTTATACAAAAAATACATATTTATAATTAATTAGCACTTAAATGACGATTGGCCTAGGGCATCCTTAATTCTCGGTCCACCCCTAATTGAAAGAATTAAGTTAACTGAAAGGATTCATTATTAGCTATAAAATCTTTCAAACAAAATACGCAGATAAAACTGCATTGTAATATTATTTTTCTTTTCATTTCAGATACATAATAGATACATTTCTATTTTTAGATTTCAACGGGACCTGCTGTATTTTCCAAATAATGATAGCGAAAACGTTGAAGCAGGTTTGTTTTTCGTTTTTTTTTTTTTTACTTTCTGAGATATCTTAATTTTTCCAACTATATATAATATAATGTTTTATTGTATTCATCACTTTATATTATTCATTACTCACTACTAAATGTTGTGGAGTTATCTTTCTCGAAGAAATTAATTTGTCTTATTTAAAAACGTAGAACGGACTGTCTTGATACTAGGTTTTTTATACGAAAGAAAACCGTAAAACAATACCGTAAAACGTAATAAAGATTTTTGTATTTTTTTTATAGCTTCAGGGTATATCCTTCACATAGCAGGGTAGGCAGAGAGTACGTAGGAATCTAGTGTTAAGACACTCCGTTTTATTAAGACTCTGTTGTTATCCAATTCCCCCATGCCGTTTTCAATTTTCGTTTAACTTTAATGAATTCTGTTTGATATAGATAAAACTCAAAAGGCTATGCTTTTGAAACCGCTACCGGTTTACCCTCGATTTATTTAAAATCTCTACTTAGCTTCCATAATTTAGATCTCTCTTATACTTGTTTATTTATTTTTTCAGCTTCATGCTGTATCCCGCACACAGCAGGGTACGCAGAGGGAACCTAGTGTTATGACACTCCGTTCACCAGTTTCCGTCGAATTTATATAATTATATTATTATTATTTCTAATTTAATTAATTCAATAATTGCTTTTCCAGGTAATGGAGTCAGTATCGAGCTGGCAAGTCTCTATGAGCGTCTACATCCTGATAGTCGCTGTCCCCCTGCTACTGCTTTGTTTGATTCGAAGTCTCAAATACTTGGCTACGTTTTCACTTGCAGCCGATATGATAATAGGTATATATTGTTAATTAGATAATATTGTTATAATATAAAATTCATTTCGTGTCAGTCGTGGCGGAAAGAGGGCAAAAAATGGCAAAAAAATTTTTTTTACAACTGTTGTCTTAAGCATTAATTTATAATGCCCTCTATTAAATAATCCGCTAACTACTTTGATAGGAATTATTGTAACTGGAATGTGTAATAGTGCCTTAGTGTCGCACTAGATGGCAATATGTTAAAAATATTTTTTTTTCTTTATATAAAAGAAAAAAATATATATTCTTAACTTAAAAATATATATTATTTTTCTTGTCCGATGACAAACAAAAATTGAATATAAACAATCCCCCTAAGTAGGGATCAAACCATCAAAATAATACATAGGTACACTAAAAATAAAAAAGCTGCATGATGAAGGGTAAGGGTAAGTAGAGTAAACCTAGTGTCAAGACACTCCGTTCCCGTAATTTTCGAGGCGTTTGTGTTGAATGGCAGAGCCTTGTCGGTACGGTAATGGTAAATTAAAAGGAATTCACATATATTTATTGTTTTCAGCTATTTGTGTCATAACGACTATGGCATATAGTATATCCATGGCGGGCAATCTAAGCGACCGTCCCGCTTGGAAGAGTGTACATGGCCTGCTACGTATGATCGGTATTTGTATCTATAGTATAAATGGCATCGGTGTAATTCTACCTATTGAAAATCATATGAGACGACCGCAGTATATAGGCACTGTGATACAGTGTGGTAAGTCACAGAGATGTTAATTTAAGCTTAATTGACATTAAAATAATGTAGGACATCGTAAAGTTATTCACATACAGAATAGTGAAACTTTTACAGGAGAAACAGCCTAATTTCTAAGATGTGTTTTTTTTCTTTTTTTATATGATGGATTTTATCATAGTACTTTGCACTTCTGTATACATAAATAAGAATAAATTACATTCCCTCGAAATGCGTGGATAGTCATGTTTCAAAACCACTGTACCAATTTTGATGACATTTTGGTCTGTTCTCTAAGTTGGAATATACCTCATTTAAATTATAAAAAAACTTATTCAAGCGTGCGACTGTGAACGCGACAGATTGTGAGTTCGATTCCAACTCAAGGAAATGAAATATTTTATATTTTCATTTCGGTATCGAGGCAAAGCGCGGCGTTAAGTTCCACCAGTTAACAAGAAATGCGTCCAGAATTCGGCGGAAGGTGGGAAACTGAGATAAAAAAATAATTCTTAACTATTGTGATTATTTCTACAATCTTTCATTCCACAGGTATGCCCATAGTATTAGCTTTTGTGACGATTATCGGTTTCTTCGGTTATTGGGCGTGGGGTGAAAAGTGTAGATCACCATTCACCATACATATGCCGTCTCACACGTATGTATTTCTATATTATTTATAGAATTATATTATAAAAATAGTGGTATGTAAACCACTTCTTGTTAAAATTATTAAACAATAGCTGGTTTTTAAAAAGAAAATATTTAATGTAAGAAAGAACCTTTGGATAATAGAATACAAATATTAAATTATAATAAATTATTTATTCACTAAATGTTATTTTTAAATGTTTTGATTATTTTTAAGAATATCTTTTACTCATTCTTTTTTGGATCCTTGATGAAGTAACACAATATTACACTTGTTTTGTTGTTTTTTTTTACTTTACGTTGTTTCACGCATAAAGCAGAGAAACAGAGAAAACTAATGTCAAGACACTCCATTTCTCTTTCTCTCAAAACTCTATGCCGTCTTTAACTTGCCAGAAAACAAAGAGATATCCATTGTTCCTAATGGAGTTCCAATTCACGACCATCTCGCTTACAGTTGACGCTATCCCATTGCCTTAATTGTATTTATTTCATAATATTTTCTAATTATCTTAATTTCAGAGTACTTCTTATAATGCAAGTTCTTCTAACAACGACTTTCGGAGTAACATTTGCTGTACATTTCTGGGTGCCATTTAGAATTATATGGCATTATATTGGGAAGAGATTTAAAAAGTTAAATTATTATTTTTTGTTATACTTATTATTTTTATTATAGATAACGTGTATAATTGTGGAAAGAAGAGTATTAACACTAGGTTCCATTTACCTTTCCTACTATGTAGGATAAATCATAAGCTGAAAAAAAAATTGTGGAAACTAAATATTTATCTCATAGTTATTTCGCGTGAATACCTGAATCGGCTCTGACAGAGACTCTAACGAGATTTAATAACGTATATAGCCTTCTCCCAAACAGACCATCCAATCCAAAGCAGTAGTTCCTGAGATTACCACTTTCTACCAAACATTCACTTCAGCTTTATAATATTAATCATTTATATTAGTTCCATTTCTTTATATATAAATATTTTGAACAGGCATCGTGGTATATGGGAGCGTTTACATAGGGCAATACATGTTCTTATCATATCCTGTTTGTCCATAGCCTTTCCGAGTATGGTGAGGTGGATGAGTTTTGTAAGTTGCATTTCGCTTTTTTCAATTTAAAACCTAGGTTCTCAACGCCGGCTCCTCTCTCGCGGCGTTGAGATCCGCCACTCAATACTTACCCTTAGCAATAGGTTCCCTCTGCTTCCCATACTTTATGCGTGAAGCTAAGAAGCTAGATTTCCTAGAATTGCAAGTAGATGAACTTAGAACTTGGGGTGTCAATGTGAACAATAATTAATGGTAGAAGCAAATACGTTTTTTTTTTCGCGTGAATGCTAAGACCAAGCTGCTGTATTAGAATTTTCCAAAGAATTGGAAAATAGATCATATTTTAGATTAATTTTGCTTAACCAGCAAATAAAATACTTAGACTTACAAATGAAACAAGGCACAATGGTGTAGTGTAGCGTTTGACTACGACCCCCACTGGAAGGAAGGAATTATTATTTTTCACTTAAATGACATAGTTCGTCAACAGGCATTGTTTTGAATTCGGGCAAAAAGTAGAGAATAGAGTATCTTGACTTGAACAAGCGTCAGTCAAGAAATATTTAAAAAAAAACATTAATAAATAATCATTACATTTATTTTCTTTCAGGTCGGAAACTTCTTCGCGGGGTTTATGGTTTTTGTGTTTCCAGCGATGATAGAGATATTGATTAGATGGAGTCATTCTAGGAAATATTTATTTATGTAGGTAAAATCAGCTATTTGTTTGTTGTTTTTTTTCCTTTTTAATTATATTGCTTTAGCATGCTATTCTTTATATTTATTCGTACATTTATTTTCAAATTAATATTTTTTATTTCTTATCTGTGCTAATAACAAAATGCAGAGTTAAGATCAGCAACGCAAAATCTCGAAAAGTATACGTGCGAATTTCAATTTTAAAAATGCAACGGCAAATTTTTTGTACAAATTTATCGATAAAATAATTAAATTAGTCAAATAAAGAAATTTAAGATTATCTACCCTACGACAATAACATTAGTTTGATTTTCAGGTGGTTATTACTGAAGAATACTTGTCTAATACTATTGGGTGTTATTTTGTGTGGAGGTGCTTTTTATGCTAGCTAAATAATAAACATTTTAACTCTTTTAATTTGTTTTAATATATAAAAATAAAATCAGCTTCACGCTCGAGTGATGATCGAACCTACGACCAGTCGCGTAGACATGTCAAGCTTAAAAAAACGTGTTAAATAAAAAAACCCTGAAAGAGACTGGAACCTGCAACCATCGCTTTTATTTTAATTACTATACCATAGCATTATTATTTCCATACGCAATAAACTTATACATTTCATTTTGGATGATAACATTTATGTTAATCCTATATAATACTACTAGCGTTAGTCGTATCTATATTTAATTATACAAGTGAGTACCTCTACTGATAGTAGATCTTCAATTTACATATAAATATGAACAAAATAATATATTTATATGTATGTTTGTGGATGATTTATGTCATTAACTCGTAAATGCTTTAAAAATATTGTTTTTTTTTAATATTTACTCGGCCCACACAGCACAGAGAAGAGAGCCTAGTGATAAGATATTCCGTTCCCCACTTTGCACCATAATTTTTGGTTAATCCAACATGCAATCCCCACCAACAATGTAGACACTATAAAAACTAAAGTTAAATCTTAATTTAAGCCCGGAATCGAACCCACTATCGTCCACCTTAACACCAATAACAGAACAAAAATTGTATAACATTTTTGCGTGACGAACAAACATCATAGCTAATAAATATTGATTGTTACAATCACTTGTCGAATTGAGTGTCCTCAGTTGATACGCAGTGCTGAGGCCTGGTACGGCTACATATGGAATTTAACTAATAATTAGTTTAAATTAAACGTTATTTCAAGGTCGAGTTCATTTATCTAATAAATATTAATGGTGTTTGGCAATGAGATGGGCTATTTTGGTTAATTTTGATGAATTTATACTAGATATATGTAAACATATTTTACACGCTGCATTTAGGATATAGCAAGGAAGATACAGAGAACTTATTGTTAAGACACACTGCTCGTCTCTCGAGACAGTGTGTTTTAAATGGCGGTACTTAACGCTGCGCTTTATCTTGTAACCAGAGTTACGAAATAAAAAATATAATTCGTTTCCGAATGGGAATCAAACCCATTATTATCGTGTCTATAGATATATTATTTTAATTGCAATAAAATAAATACTGAATTGAGGAAAATAAAAAAGTCTTATTTATTTTTTATATTTAATTGCTCTATGTTTGTAGTGCATCTATAAATTAAACATTTTCACTTCATACTTATATTCTAACATCTAATTAATATACATATATTGAAAGTTTTAAGATATTACGTAGGTATTAAGAATGCAACAACAATTATGTGAAATATAATATTAACAGATACAATAACGACAATTTCTGTGCATTATTAATTTTAATTAACTCTACCACATACATAGTTCTAGAAACCGACTTAGCTTATAATAATATAATAACACTAACTTATTTTGCTGTAAGTAAAGTGAACCTACTAAAACACGCGAGGCTTTAGGTGAGCTTTGCACACCTATCAGACCTACGCTGGATTGATATCCAGCTAGGATGCAATTATCCTTATAATTTTTAGTCCTGTCTGATATATTGTTCGAGCTAATAATTAATGCTTACGTTTACGTTTACGATACGTTTATCCATTCTTGCACAGAGAAGTAAAGTGAAGTTAAGCTCATAGTGCCAATTTTATCTTTCAAATTAAATAATCGAGCACAAAAATAAAATGTTAAGAACTAATAATTAAAACAAACGCTTATTCATCCTCTTCCAACTGTCCACAATAGGTTTCAACTACAAAAAATATAAGACTTAACAACCACCCAGCAACCATTAAAAGCATACACGATTTAAAATTATCTAAAGTAAGTGAGTTATATTCTTTATCTCTAGTCAATTGAAAAAGATATTTCTTATGTCTTAAATAATTTCTATGCACTATTTGAGAAAAACCAGATTCAACCGCGAAACTTAAAATACGATTGACTGGACTTGCCATAAGCGAATGTTTCTTAAAGTACATCGCTATAGGACTACTAATAATCTTTTGAGGTATAATTTGCAAACGCTTATCGCCATTACTCTCCATCAAATATTCTATTATATTTTCCTTATTAAACGCTAAAACAAAATCTGATGTACCTTCGGAAATTTGATCCAAAATGTTATAAGACTCGTTGAAATCCAAAACTTTCCAATTTTCATAGATGAACGGGTCGTCGGAGTAATATTGACGCAGTGCAGCCAAACCACCGTAGAGATGACGACCTTTTAAAACACTGTCGAGAGAGGGGTAATCTTCTTCATATATTTTGGTTTTTAACGAATTCATCAAGGCGGCTTGATAAGCACTCCGGATTACAAAACAGTACCAAATCCAGCTATAAACTAACATAAGAAGAGATCTATTTTTCGGCAATTTTAATGTTGACATCCCCAGAAACAGCGCCCATGAGTAAAATAATAAACTTGATCTTATAGGCCCAATTTTAAGAACCATTCGAATCCGTCTCCAAATATCTAATCTTGTCACAGCGTTTATTATGGCAATGCAAGCAAACATTAGAAATAACCCCACTCTTATACTAGTGTCTAGAGGATTCAAAAGCTTTTCCCAAGAGGGCTTTTGCTGAGGGATTGCAGCAGTCCATACAATATCCATGGAATTGTATATGAATGATGTAGTAAAATTGGCATATTTTCGGGCAGAGACAGGCAGTGAGCATACCGACATATGAGCATGGTTGTTGTACACGTCACCCAGAGAGCCAGTCCAGTTGCCGCCGTAATATCGACCCCACGTATTTCCTTCAGCAGGAATCTTAATTTTCAAAGTGGCATTCAGTGCACTGATTAAGATTTTTAATATTTCTCCATCACCTCCAGAAGGCTCAGAAGTTTCATTATTTAAAATCATAAAAGGTGGCTGGTGAAAAGTTGATACAGTGAGAGGACATTTGTAAAAATTTTTCAATTTCCTCGGGTATAAATTTATGAAACAATCATCATTAGTGCAATTGTTGCTAACATCAAGCTTATAAGGTACATTATTGGTACATTTTTCTGGGATTACAATATCGTATGCAAACATTTCAAAGTTAGTCTCGCTCTTTGGTCTGATGTATATAGCATTTAATATATAGACACGTGATAATGTAACAAAAATATCAATTTCATCACACTTATCTTCATATCCATATGGTGCACATATTATAATATATTTTCCAGAATTATCATATTTTAATTTAGCAAGCCACAAAATTATGTCAATTATATCATTAGAGTCCTTGCCGAAAATAACAAACTGTGGTATCACTGTGAGACGTTTTTGTGGAATAAATTTCCCAAATTTTAATACAACTGATTTGTTATAGTTCTTAAGAAAAATTTCTAGTGAAATCATATTCAAAGCATTGTGAACAACAAGAGCCACATATCGCCAATCAAAATTGTGAAACGCAATTTTTGCAGCGGCTCTTCCCATATTTTCTAAAACAGATAAATCTGTATATACAAGATTTTCTGAAGAACTACTATTCATTTTCACTAAAAAGTAATCCCTGAATAGTAAATCCTATAGGTACCACAAATACATTTAGTCACTGATTGTCGCTTCACATGCTTACAATATGCGGTTATTATCTTTTTGTTACGCTTCATTTTATTTTATAATAAATGTTTTTTTAATGTATTCAATAAAAGTATATGTTATAAACGAAGGTTATAAACACATTAGATGATTAATTTCTATAGGCAATAATGGGTTGAGTTTGCCTTTTCATCAAATGAATTTCAAGAAAAAAGAAAATTAGAGATGACAACCAACCACATATTAATATTAAATAGCATCCTGCAAAATTACTTAAAGTAATAGGTTTATCTTCGCTTGCAGTTTTTTGAATGTTATTTCCCATTGTACTATTTTTGAAAAACATATTAGTCCATCCAAATTCAATTAAACGCTCCAATATTTTATTTATTGGATGAGCCAATGGAGAAAACTTTTTAAAGAAAATAGATGATGGAGAATTTAAAATAACTTGTGGTAAAATATGCAAGTTTCTACCAGGTTCTTTAAGAAAGTCTTGAGCAGTTGCTAGATTCATGGCTAAAACAAATCTCATACCATGAGTTAAATTAAGCATTAACGATTCATATTCTGAACTATCTTTATGCTTCCAGTTATTATAAACTATATGTTGATCGATATAATAGTCTTTTAAAGCTGAACCTCCACCGAATGGATATTTAGCTTCGATTGCATCGTTTATGCTCGAAAAATCATCTAAATAGATATCATTTTTCAAGGAATTTATTAGATGAACTTGGTAAAAAGTTCTCATGAGGAAACAGTACCAAATCCATATTAATACTAAGTAAGACAAAGCCATTTTAGAAGGTAAAGTTAATGTTGGTTGTCCCATACACATTAGCCAAGATAAAAAAAGAACATTCTCTGGGTCGCGTCCAGAACTAAATTGCTTGAAAATAATCGTGCAAAATTTTGTTTTAAGAAATAATACTATGCAAAGAACGATTCCAAAGGAAATAATTATCGCAATCCTTGTGTCCATTTTAAAAGGTCTTAAAAGTTTATACGATGCCATTTCTTTTTCTGGGGGGTGAGTTACCCATCCTAAAATTATAGAATAATAAAAGTTAGAAATTTGAAAATCTCTATGTCTAGTTTGAGTAATACTTGCTGATGTCATTGAGAAGTTTGCCAAATCATAGAATAGGTCACCGAGGGAACCTACCCACGTGCCGTTTTCATTGAGATTTCCCCAACCATCCCCCCTCAAAGGTGTTCTTATCGTAAGGCTTGCATTTAATGCTGTGATTATAATACTTAACAAATCGCCATCAGCTCCTGTTGGAATACCAGTACTAAAATTCATGTAGGGTTTCTGCATAAACGTAGACACTATGATAGGGCAACCGTGTAAATTTCGTAATTTTATAGGATACTTATTTTTACAATACTTTGAATCCACTTTAATACAATTATTCCAATCTTTGACTTCAGTGGCAGGGCTATTTTGACAATTAGTTCCATAGTCATAGGTATATCCTTTAGCACCAAAATTTGGCATATTGTTTATAAAAATGACATTCACTATTTTATGATGCCAAAACATTTCAACAGCTTTTAACTCATCACAATCTCCGTCAACCATTGATTGGCATATGATTAAGAACTTTCCTGTGTTATCGAACTTATGGTCATTCATCCAAGCTAATAAATTTAGTATACTTCCCAGGTCTTTGCCGAAAAGCACAAATTGTTTTGTTATCTTATGTAAATCTGGCTTCCATTTTTTAGTTGCGATGACTGCTGTTTTATTGTAAGTTTCTAAGAACGCATTGACACCACAGAATACAGTTGTATTTAAAAGAACCAGGGTTATATATTGCCATCTAAAGTTGTGATGCGCTATCCTCGCTGCACTCTTCGCCAACATTTCAATATGCACACAATCATTAAATTGAATGTTGCTTTCCATATATCTATTAGCCACCATTTTAACGTTCGTGTTAAATAACTGCAATTGAATAATAGCTCTGACTAATGTATCTCTAATCAATTTCGAAATCAGGGTTGGGGAAAAATGGACAATAAAAGCAGTAAGTTGATTGAATCATGTAATATTTTATTTACAGTTAAAATAATTAATATTTTATAGTAAAAAATAATCGATATTCGGTAAAAATATTCATTACTTAAAATATGTCGTTATGGAAGACACAATAAAATCTGTATCTAACTCAAGTTTTAATCCAATGAAAAGAAATGGAATTAAGGCATATTATGAAATTTATGAATAATATGAAGGATCCATAGCATTTAAAATATTATAACATATCTTTAATAGTTCTAAGAAAGAAAATAAAAAAAATAATAATACGCAATCCCTATATTATTTTCAATGTACTGAAAATGTCTATCGTAAGGTATAGTTTTTTTTTTCAGTTTCTCGACGTATACCGCACACAGCAGGGTAGGAAAATGAAACCTAGTGTTAAGGCACTCCGTTCCTCATTTTCCGCCGAAATCTAGAAGCATTGGGCACTCAACAGAGTGGCGGAACTCAACGCTTTGCTTTGCTTGAGTATATTTCATTTGTTTGAGTGGGAATCGAATCCACAACCAGTCGGCCAGTCATACATTTATGCCGCAGCGCTTATATATTTTCTATATACCTAATATGTCATAAATATAAGTAACATATGTTAGGTTCTCATTGGATAAGATAACTAATACTAAGATGAACTCTAATGAAATCAGACTTTCTACAACGACGCATATTAGAAGTACAATAATCATTACTGTTTTGATTTAATAGTGTAACTTATTCCTTATTTTATTTTAACGGTAATTATTATGATTAAATTGTCTTTTCAATGGCACTAATAGTACAACATTTTTATTATGAAAAAGCACTGTTATGGGTTCGATTCCCATTCGGAGTAATAAACTATTTTCATTCCCTTATTCTGGTAACAAAACGAAGTGTGGCATTGTGTTTCTCCACTCAATAAGCAATGTATTGCATAACGCCCGATGTTAATAATCAATCCTAATCCATAAATTGCAACCATAGATTGAAATAGACA
>FASU01000002.1:0-16335 GCA_001486225.1 Heliconius pardalinus sergestus | reverse complement strand
TAATTTTCACATTATCTTAAGTGCTTTGCAAACATACATTATATGAATAATCCAGTAGTAAAAGCGGGCGAAGCCGCAAGGGGGTCGCTAGTATGATTATAAAATAAAATTAAATTTCTTTAAGAGCAACTACTCGATTAATATGTTGAATTGTTAATAAAAGGTTTATTACAGTGAATGTTTGACTTTTTAGTACCAACACACAAATTCTTGACAAATTCAGAATGTATTGGTTAATATAATACACGATACGGTGATAATATTTTAAATGTTTTCAATAATAAATATATTATTGATGTCGTAAAAAAATCAATTAATGTCAATAGTATGCCAATGTGATAATTTAACACCAATACAGCACGTTACGTGTTTACACAGATTTAATGAATATTTTGCCGTCGAGTTTGAAATACAAGAATTACGCGGAGTGTGAAGAATGAAACTGTATTAATGGAGAACAGAGTTAGTTAACACTAGGTACCCAGGTTACCTCTGCCTACCTCGCTATGTGCGGGATACAGCGTAAAGCTAAAAAAAGAAGTTGAAATTGTAGAAAACGTGACTTAAGCTGGTTAAAAAAAAACAATAATGCCACAAAAACAAAAAGTGACCAACACATAATGAAACTAAGCAGTTAAAACTAAATGGAAATGTTCGGTAAACATTAGCCTCAATAAGAAATTTCTTACGCCACTAAGATCCTTGGAGTGTACTTGAATCTAACGACCGCGTCAGAGCCACTCAGGTAACCTAAATCTGCCTTGCGAGTATATGAGCGCTTCATGCGTCGAGTATACGCGACGTGCCAGAATATTTAAGTAGCGAATTGCCAAATTCAATTACATTTTTCCATTAGCACGAAGAGTTGACTGCTTTTTTGCTGCATAATATTATTTTTCTCTGGTTTTAGTTTTGTTTTATGGGAATATTATCTGTATACAATATTAAATTGGAGACCAGTCAAGGCGCAGGGGCACAAGTGTACGACAGTAACGCGACAGGTTGTAGGTTCGATTCCCACCCGAGGAAACTAAATATTTTATACCTATTTAATTTCTTCGCTCTGATGTCAAGGCAAAGCGCGGGGTTAAGTTGCGCAATTCAAGCTTCAGCTGATTGTTTCATCATTACGCGTCTTTGTGATCATTTGTTGTTTATTATTTTAATTTAATATCGACAATCCTTAGATTGGTAATCGAACTTACTACAATAAAAAAATCCCAATACGCTACTATTGAGTAAACTTTTGTTGAGTAAGATTTACTTTCAGTATGTCATACTTTGTCATATATTAATAATAATAATAAATAGTAATAAATTACAATAAATATTTTGCGATAGTTTAATAAAACTTAACTGTAGTGTGGGTGTAAAGGCGCCGATCGACTTTGGATATTCATTTATGGACACGCGCGTGTGGGACTACTGAAGGTTGGGTAACAAACGCCGTTTCAAATTATCCTTTGAAAATTTGGAATTTAGTAATATTATATTTATACCTACTATTTCTTTTAGGTTCACGCTGTATTCAAGATTTAATAGGGTGGGCAATCAGAACCTAGTGCTAAAACGTCTTTTTTTAACATTATTAAAGTGTTATTCCACATTAAAAAAATATGAGAGATTTTAAATTCAGTAGGCGGAGTTCTTGTTACCAAAAGCGGAGGGATGAAACTAATGAATTCTTTCAAATGGGGTTTAACTCTGCCGTCGGTCGCTGTGCTGATTCGCCGTGACGTTACTTATACTAACTCAACAACTACTAATTATTAAGCAAACCGATCTTCTTGGAGGTCCTTGGGGTGCCTATTTTGGGATTATGAAATATCCGAAAACATTTTATACTTATTAATAATACAAATCAATGAATAATGTGTCTTTCCATCACAAAGAAACTAAAAATATTTTTTGTTATCCAAGTAACTAAAAGTATTCTATTACCCAGATAAATACAGTGTGTTTACAATCTTGTAATGAACGTCGTGGGAGTCCACTCGAGATCGTAAATACTATTTTACGATCGCACTCCTTACTAAAAAATAAACCTAATAAGTTTTTTGTTAATGCTTTTTTACGTAGCCCTGGCTACAGAGCTAACAAGTTGTGTCATCGGTGTCCTTAAATAAATTTACAAGATTATACAAGCTTTTTTTAGCTTTGAAAAATTACCTACTATTTTATTTTTTTAGTTTTGAGCAATTACTACATACTGTAGAATGAAACTGGCCTTGCTATTATCCCCTAGTTAACTTATGTAAAGCAGCTTACTTAGTACACTTTGTTAATTCCTTTTTTAGCTCTACGCTTTTCCGTTTCCACTAGTTTCCCAGTTTTCACAGCTCCAAGTTTTCCAACTTTTACAGCCAGATGCTGACTGTCAACGTTACGACAACCTCTCTCTACTCTCTCACTTAACGCCACCTTAAAATAAACTGCATAACATTAAAAAGTAATTAGCAGAAGAAGCAATCATTATAAGTCATGATAAAATTAAAATATTATATTCAAATAATGCACTTTAAAATTTTATTATAATCGATAACCGTAAACTTTGGAAGTTAAATACTTTAAAATACAGTGTTTCTTCAGTTCAGAAGCACTGTAGTTTAAAACGAGTAAACAAATAAATCGATTACCGACCAAAATCGATATTGAACCCAAGGTCCATCGAGCGGGTCATTTTAACGATTTAATTTATATAATTAATGACACGCCCACAACAACTGTTAATCAATATTACCCGGCTTAATGACTTGATGGGAAGTTTTAATGATTATTAGTACTGATTACGATATATTGTAAATTGAATTAAGCGAGTTTCACTTATCATTTAAAATTCAATTTATTTTTATTACGCATCATAACACCAGAAAGGAAAATAAGAAATGCAAAACGTGTACTTAAGATTAGTATTAACTTGTTGTATTTTATGAAGGTAGAACTTATGAAAGTTCTTTTCATAATGAGAAAAGGGATTAATTTTATTTAATACCAATGTAAATGTAATTTATTTATATGTATTTTTTCCAGCTTCACACTGTATCCCGCATGTAGCAGGGTTGACAGAGGGATCCTAGTGTTAAGACACTCCGGTCCTTACTTTCTGCCGAATTCTGAAGGACGGAACTCAACACCAGAGCCTCGACACCACAGGGAAGTGCATTTACCTGTGGAAATTATTTCGGTATACCCCGTACTCGTGTCTTAAAAAACTCATTAATTTTATATAATAGTTATAAACATTTCACAAAGATTTTGTTAAGCTTTTTATTTTTTTTATTTGCATTTTCACCATATCTTTATCCTTTTTTCTTCCACTGCAAGGATTTCGAGGTAATCTATTTAGTAACTGACGTCTGACGTGCACGCGATAGGTCGTTTACAAGTTTAATTCAAACCTTCCAGTTGAAGGGCTACGTTTATTTTACAATTTTTGCGTTGAAAAACGATATAATTTTGAGAATTTTATTAAATTTTGCATAACCTTTTCATATACTTACACTTACATGTGGGACGTATTATTTTTTTTATATTTAACCGAATGGTAATCGAACTCACTAACATAGCATTTAAATTCCATCCCTATTCCACTGTGCTATAAAATAAATCACTAATATAAATTATTACTTACGAAAGTTTACGCAGGTTTTAAGTACACTGCTTACATTTACTTTATTTACCCATACAAAAGTTAATACCATACAAAATTGTTGTTATAAATTAATATTCTAGTAGTATCGTCTACGTTGCTTTTACAAATTTTAATTTTAAATTGGAAAAGTTTTTTAAGAGAAACCTGTATTTAGTCTAGACGATATTATGTGATGTATAGTGCATTATGTTTCTTATTAATTAATAGGCAAGGAGGTATACTGCCTTTGAAATAGGAAATAACAAATTGAAACAATGACACGGCGTCTACAAAGTAAAAGCTTTTAGTGCGCTGATACAAAAGTGTCCTGATTTTTATAGTAAATTTGAAAGTTTGTATCGTGTTTCTTTTATAGTTTTCTGCTTTTCATTTAAAGTAAGTTTCTTATGCTATGCTATATAGCGGATTTAAAATAGGTAGGTCTATGTGACAAGACTTCCATTCTTCCATTCTACTTCCATTTTACAAATATTTCTAGCATTGTCTTTGCTATAAAAAGCATAAATTCTTAGACTTTTTCTTTTATACTTTTAAAAAATACAACACGAAAAACATAAAAAAAAATCAAAAGTCAAGCATCAATTTCGAAACTTGCAACATATTCTTCAAATAGGAATGTAAATTTATTATTATTATTTACATACATACGTATAACAAAAACAATTATCACTTCAATAAATAATTTACAAACAAAAGGTATGGTGGGTTCAAATTCGCATATATCATTAAGCTGTCTTGTAAATCATTAGCGCATAGCATTACAGTGAAGCGCCGTTTGAGGCCTCTGTTATTTATATAATTATAAATGAACGTTAGACGCAGTTTTGGTGTTATTTATATATTTGAATGGATATATAAATACTGTTAACTAAAATTGATTGAAGTTGGAACGGTAGTGATGGAATGTGGCTGCGATGGTTACGTGTTCGATTCCCATTTGGAAGAATGAACTATTTTCATGTCCCCGTTTTAGTGGAGCGAAAAGCAGAGCGACGTTGAGTTCCAGCTCTCAACACATAATATCTCGAAAGTTGAATGGAAAAGAGAGAACGAAGTGTCTTAACACTAGGTCCGCCATCGATATGCACTATAAAATCAGTTCAATAAAATTTTACCAATACGGTCAAATAGATGTGTAGTTATTATAATAGATATATTATCAAATAAATATTCGAAAATTTTATCGATTATTCAATTTTTAATAATCTAGTTACTACTTAACGTACATTTCTAAGTCAAGCCAATTAAGATTAACTACGGTATGAAGGAAACAAACGCAGTAGAGTTATAAGTGACTTCATTTTCTGCCTTTCCTCATACGATACGGCTATAAACATTACATCGGTCATCATCATTACTCCACTAACGTTTCCTGCAAATAAGAAAACAAAGCTTTTTATCATAGACTTCATAATATTATATAATATGGATATTTAGATTTTAAAAATTATTAAAATGTAATGTATTTCTTCTAATAACTTCCCATATGATTACTCTACAGTATATACTTTTACGTTAACCACGTTTTCTTATATATATATAAAAAAAATGCATTTTTAGCCCTAATAAATTGTAAATCTTGTCTTTTGTATTCTGAACGAACTTGATTCTTTCTAATAATCGTTGCTATATCGAAGAATCATTGATATGTCGCTAGTTCTACATGGTCCAAAAACAACAACAGAATACAAGTCAAGTAAGTGTGAAGTCGTTAGTTTGTACAAAATTTCTAAGACAAAATAAAAAACAAACCTAAATTTTCAAATGTACTACAAACAAATTTCCAGCACATCCTTGAGACAATTTCAAGCAACACTTTTAGGCGAGTGAAGACCTGAAGAAAACTACTACAGAGCATCTACACTCGCGTCTCAAAAACTACCTTCTTCACGTGGAAATTCCACTTCTAAATTATTTTGGTTCATTTGTCTAACACTTTTTTTCCTAATTAGAAAATTATTTTATGTGGGTAAGTACAAAATTATGATTTCAGTTTTCTACAAGAACCTGAGTCACTTATCTATCAATACCGAAAAAAGGAGAATACTTTTAATATAAACGTTTTCTACCTGAAAATCGAGCCCATAATAATCGATTACGGTTACTGATATTATGTACCTATTATATGACCAGACATTACCCAAATCTTCCGTTATAATAACTACGAGTATGATATCTTTTTTTTTTAGCCTCCAGCTTTATTAAGCATATAGGTACCTAAGTACGCTTTATCCTAGAGGGAACCTAGTATCAAGACACTCCGTTCTCTTCTCATTGTCTATATATGTTTTACCACTACGCCACAATGGCCCCTTATAAATTAAAATACATATTTAATATTATTATTACACAATACACCTAAAATAAGGTATAAAAGTGAATTCACAAGAATTTTGCGCAACATTTCACATTTTCTGCTAAATTGTATCAATAGTGATACAATTTGAAACATTTACATCAAACATAACGTAACGTAACGAGGTTTCTCGTTTCTCTTGGTTCCTCGTGTTTACCATAGATATATAATCTTGCCTACGGGCACTATAGTTCCAACGGTAATCGGTATTTACTTAAAAACACCAACGGAAAGTATTAAGGTAAGTGTTAACGTAAAACACCAACGGAAAGTGTTAACGTTGTCGCCGCAGGTATAGAAATTGATTCTCATCTCATTAAGCGGAGTGACCTTTCTCTAATTGCGTATTGTTTGAGGTGAAACCGGAGGTCAGTTTATGTAACGGTTTAATATTGTTGAACTTTGTTTTAAATGCAAATCAATCGCATGTAGAATAGACGAATATTTGAGTGAATGATTAATTATCAAAGGAATATTCATTTAATACTTTGATTTACAGAGAGACAGATTTGGGATAGAATTGGCCTTGTAAAGGTTGTCATACAGTTCAAATCCAAATTGATGTAACTATATGATATATTTACCAAATAAATATTATTCTTCGATCTTGACTACAAATTTAATTAGAACTAGAAAATCATAAGTGATGTAAAAAAGTTAAACAACGAATAATACCTTTTGTCAGTTAATTTTCACGTGTCCTAGATACTCGGAACTTCTGTATACCCCAAGCTGGTACTTACTTATAGTTGGTACTAATTTAATTATATTAATAATTTAATCAGTTCAGTTAAATTTAGTTGGAGGGTGGAATAATATACCATTAGGTTCCGAGTGCAGAAAGCTTACTACATACTATTTGGGTCAAGTAATAATAAAATAGAAAAAATAAAAAAACATAAACAGCAAATAAAGTATGACAAAATAACTCGAACATTCATTTCCCAGTATAATTACACGCAATCTTCTTAAAGCAACATAATAACAGGATGAGATTAATTTCAATATTTACTTAGTCATGAGTTTTACTATGAAGCATTGTTTGAGTAATCACAGCCAGATAAATCTGTATCATTAAAAACTTATTAAGTAGTCATTTAATGAAAGGAATGGTAATGATGTCTGATTGATCAGATATCAAATTTTAATAAATTGCTTCTCCCTTTTTCCCGTACGAAGCAGGAAAGAAAGATCAGGGGGACATGGTGTTAGAGATACTCCTTTCTCTACGAACCTCCCAATTTTCGAGACATTCCCTTTTTAGGGGCGGAAATTAATGCCACGCTTTTGTCTTTATATAGTTATTTCTAACTCTGGGTGAGAAACGAACCCGATTCCGTTGTGCTTACAGTAAGATGTTATCCCACTGATCCACGATGGCTACAAAAGATTTTCCTATATAGAATGTTTACATGTTAACAAGTTATTTATGTAAATAGACAAATAATTGAACAGAATTGTTTAAAAAAAGAATCTTAACAACAACCATTTTTATTAAACCATTTTAAACATGATATTTTTAATCTTTACAACGGAACTAACAAAAAGTGACGACTGAGAAATAAATCAATTACTGCAAGTAATAACGATACTAAAAATGAAAAAAAAAGGTTGTGTTATCAACTTTTTACTTAAGAATCTTTTAATGCACGGAAGTTTACGGGTGACTTTTACTTTTAGATACCAATATAGTAGTTAATTGCAGCCGTGGGTGTATTCTACTTAGCGCGTTTAATCGCTTGAAGAATTTCAAGTTTTGCTGCGTCCATTGAGCTGGCTGATAGAAGAATGATTAAGAGATAAATATTATGTGCATGACTTAATTCTATTAGTAACTGTATGATACTAGAATACTATCATCTATTTATACTTTCAAAGTAAAATTACAAGTCAAAACAAGACCAATATACTTAATATACACAGCCATGTGCCAGATGCGACAACCTTGAATCTTGATAACCTTTGCTGCCAATTCCAAAATTATTCACGGTGGTTCGTTTGAGATGCCGTGAGACGGGTTTCGTGAAATTATATCGTGATGTCACGTCGTGAGCCAGCGCGGGAGACCTTACGGATGGCCAGCGACAGATCTTTGACCCCAGGTCGCGAAAACCACGTACAATGGGATTACTTTCGTTTCTTCTATCAACAAGGTCAACGCTCGCACTTTTCTGCCACGTTTGTGTATATTGCATAGAATAACTATCTGGCGAAAGCATCGGAGTATGAAATCAGATTCTTCTATTTCATACACAAATAGTCATTCATTCAATATTAAACGGAGACAGATTGACGGTTCCTTTATATTATTGTTGCAGTTACTTATCAACTTGTAAATATTATTACGAAATAACTTTTTAAAATTATATATTCTGGTTTGGCATCACCATTTGATTTACTATACTTTATCAATACGACAGTAGAAAGTAAATTTAGTAATCGAGCAATCAAAATCTCTATTTGTTTCCTGTATGAGTTAATACACATTAAGCTAATACGTTTCTTTCCGCGTGTCAAGTTAAACGTTATTATTTATCTTGCTTCAGATGATGGATAGACTACTTTGAGGACCATTACTCGTTCATGTTCATTAATTTTTTGTAAGATTTTTTTTATATCTCCATCCCGTATACAGAAGGGTAAGCAGAGAGAACCTATTGTTAAGACACTCACCCATTTGACCAATTTTCGAGATATTACGTGGGGAGCGACGGAATGAGAAGAATTTACTACCCGGAACGGTAATGGAACCTACATCCTATTATCATTATGGCAGCTAAACAAATAAACATTGGAAAAGAACAATTTTAATTATCACCTTACTTTAACATAAACTATAATTACAAGTTTAGTGCAAAAAAATATAATTACCGACAAGCGTTTACTCGAGTGTGTGAATATGATACACTCATTATGTTTTGGGATTAGAAAATTTCCAATGGGAACTGGAGCGAGATGGTCGATTCTATTGTTAGCTGTATTCGTTATCATTTCTTTTACCCCAATAGAAACTTCTTCCTATTTTTTATAGCTCTCACTTTCTATGCACCATCAATATTATCTATCACGTGATTTGGAGTCTTTTGTCTATATATTAATAGGTAAAGCAAAAATTTACTACCATTTCAATTTAAAAAAAATAATAATATATGGTTTTGGCAGTTATATTTTCTATAGAGATGGAGAGAAAATGCTAAATTAAATAAACAAAGTAGACCTAACACATACGGAGACTAAATAAATAAAGTAAACCTAACACATGTTACCATATGCTTGATAATAAGTTTTGTATAGAGTGACATACAGGTTGCTATGGCAACGCTTATTGTACGCGTCAATTGGAATAATATTTTTCGTATGTGATAATAATGTTTACAAATTGATCGGAATTTTATTAAACTGTATTTTCTTAATTAATTTTTAATGGTAGCGTTTTTTACAGTTTTATTTGGTTCTCTTGTGAATTATTGTTTCGTGCTTCAACTTTCACGAAAACAATTAAAAATAAGTTTACGATTATTTTCGATGAGAATTATTTCTTTGTTTTTGTTGTGGGTTAATTTTAATGATTTCGAGCTATTTTACTTATAAAAGCTAATGTTTTGAAAGTGTCAAAAGTTGGTTAGCTAATGTACACATATACACATATGAGTACTGAGTAGGTGTCGCTTTAGGCGATTTTTGGAAAGAGGAAACTTATAAGATATTTTAAATACAATATTAGCTTAATCTCTATATGGTAAGACTCAGTGGGTTTTGCACTTTTAGCACGTAACGGCGATGATTTTGCAATTCTGAAATCCTCAACCTAAAAACCTAAATTGATTCGTTTTGTGTTTGTCTTTGAATGTAAATTTTTCTTTAATTTATTAGATATAGTTTGTATTAAGTTATTTATCAAATAATTAAATATAAGTAACGAGTATTTATTTGATATTGATAAAATAAATTAACTTCCGATTTCCACTTTTATAAAATAGTTTTAATTATAATTTCAAGTTTTGATACATCTTAGCATATTATATATTATTGTAATATGCTAAATTTGTCCAACACGTTATAATTATCATTAATAATTATTATATAATTAAAGCAACAATTAGAACCCAACTGGTTGTTTGGGAACCAGGTTGATGAAAGTCAATGCCAAGGTTTAAAATCTCACAGTTTTTAGTTAATTACAAGTTTTATGTTATCGTCAAACAGCAAGTTAAGGAAATAATATTAGATAAAAGTAAAAGTTACAATACAGGTATATCGACATTTAGAAATTGGAGTGAAAAGCAACTAATTCGTTAATCGTAATTTTAAATCTAAAATATATTATTGCATTGTTTTGGCTAACCTGCTATGTGCGGGATATAAAATCAAAAAACATTTTAATATTAATACCTCCTATACGGTCTATATATATTTATATCATAAATAATGTAGTGGATCCGAACCTACAACTATTAAAAATATCTATAACCATAGAACTCATTGGAAATTTATGGTAATATATAATGAACGTTTATTCCGAAACGATGAATGAAGTTGTAATGTAAACCTTGACCCCGTCGACCCATATCTCATATGTCTCGCATCGATCGAGGAGTAGGTAAGAGCGCGTTCATGATATCTCTTGCGGTTGTAACACAATACAAGGCCACGACTGACTGACTGACTCCAAGTGTGCTCACTGAACTGTGGACGACCTAAATAAAACAATAAGTAACAAAGGAATTACAGGTGCCTTGTAAGATGTAGATCTAGTGGGTTCCCATATTGAAGAAATCGTAGTTAATAGATGTAGAACTAATTTTCTAATTTTATATGTTTTCAAATATGTTTGTTTTTATATAGGTAATTGTGACATATTTTTGTAGCGATTTGTGTGAGTTCTTCGAGTGAATGATAATATTTGCCAGCTCTTTTTATAGTTATAGATATAGAGATTGGACGGAGAGTGGAGAAATTTCTTAGTTTAGGTTTTGTTATAAAACAAAATAAATAATTTAAATTGCAACACAATAACATACAATTGAAAGTATAATCCAAAAATTCAATTAACTTTTGTTTAAAATCAGGAAACAGAAACAAACTTAATTTCATAAGAAACTCGAGAGAAAGTATGAGAGCGATTTTATACAAAAGATACAAAAATTAGATACGATTGTTAACTGTTAATTGTGCTACGTATGTGACCAGACAAAGAAAGGCACGGGTCAATGGTACAGAGCTAACGGTGGCCGGATGTCAACCTAGAGAAACCCGTTCATGTTTGCCAGCTACTATAGTACTAATAATAAAATATACCTCAATCTATACGTTAAAAATATAACATTTCGCAGAAAAACTTTTACTTCGCTTCTATTATGTTCCGTTTCTGAAGAAAATAGTATTTGTCAACCATTTCTGTGCCATTTTAACAGCAGGTTGAAGCTCACGTGCTTCTTCATAGGCTAAGTAATAGTTAACCTTTGCTTTCTTTAGTATGGTGCATTTCACATTCACTTTCGTAAATATCGATTACGACTGTCTGTACGTCCGATCGATATCAATTCGATGTTCGTCAACTACTGTTCTGTTCTAATGATGCATTCGCATTTGAGTTTACCTCATTGATGGTGAAGGTAGAATTAAAAATCGAAAGTAAAACCTTTTCATCTTTCAATAACGTGAAGTGCTCTTGAATAAATTATTGTCAATTAATATGCAAATGTCAATATTATTAGCTTAAGAAAATTGTCAATTACTGAGAGTAGCCAAGAAAAACAAACCTTCTATACATTGCGTACATATTTGATATAGATTGTGTATTCTTGTGCTATAAATAAATCATTAATAATATTCGTTTAAATTATATAAAAATTAAATATATACATATACGTTGGTTACATACGAGTACATTCTATCATATTAATATAGATTCTCGTTTCAATTATTGACTGCTGAAAATAGGTTAGCCATTGAAAATGCTCGAATAAATTGACTCGATTTACATATATTATAAGTATAGTAATAATATATAAGTATATATTATAAATATTAAATATAAATATTTCTTAGTCGTAGCACAGGAAAAGCCTAAGTAATACAAGGAAAACGTTCGATAAAGTTATGAAGTCATTCAGTTTGCTACAGGCAGTTAATGGTCTCTAATGAATAATAAATTTAATATGTAACTAAAATAAACTACCATTCTACTTAGTTTGTAAGCTTCAGATCTAATATGCAATTCAATACCGCTGTATGACCTTATGAGTTTTCTTACTAAAATTGTACAAATTACTCAAATAAGTTAGATATTTGAGAATATAAATTGTTTACTTTCTTCAAATAATAACATTGAACTTTTCAGATTTATAGCATGAAATAGACCCTTTTTCCTTTAATCTTTTTTAAACATGATTGGAGTGCATCGCTACTATTTCTAAGATACTTTCAAATTAAAAGTTCTAAGTATAATGTTAATTTAAGCTTAATACCCATTTAATTGATTGAATATCGGTAAAAGCACAATTAGAAGTTTTGACTTAATAAAATTGTTTCTATAGAATACATTTTTTTTAATAAGATACGTATTTAAGTATGTCAAGCGAAAAAAAAGAAGCTTTAAATATAAGGCGTATGCATATTTAATTAACAATTTCGTTATTAACGTTATTATTATGGGAGTAAGTTATTTTTGCACAATTACTTCGGCTTTCTCGTCGGAAGACTTTCAGCGGGACGTTTGTAGTTGCGGAGTGAGCCCGGGGTCATGTGCGCTGTCGTGATGGTCTCATACTTTTATGGTAGTTGCTATTTGTTGTTTACGGTTATTGTGGGAAATCAGGCTAATGCATTCAAGTCTTGATATTTTACCCAAAATTGAGTATTCTTCTCTTTTGAGAAATGTGTTAACTTATCGCACACACATATATCATTATTTTATTATTTTAATGGTATGGATAATTTTTCTTAATTCTGTCTTTAAATTTCCGTTTTATTCGTAAATATTACAATAAAAACAAATGTGTTTTCTAATGTGAAAGTTATAATCGTAAACAAAAACAATCATTTCGACAATGTGTTGTCGATTAAAGAAAGTTTCACCAGTTAACCAACATTGGGTAACAACCTGGTCATATCTCCGCACAATCCCATTCATTCACAAGATCAAATGAACTGTTTAATTGAACACTACGTCAGGTTCCTTATCTGGACTCTTTCAATCACGTATCACGGTTAATATGTCTGAACTAGACAAAAGAATTGGCTAATTTGCTTGTCACTATGAAATAATCAACAGCGATCTGAGTCGCTTGTGTACGCACAATCGTCTCAAACGACAAACGATAGTGAACTCTAGCGTAGATCTATTACCAGTTCCGGTGCACACGTTTATCTAAATATTACTTTATTATTTGATATACAAGGTTCTTTTTACAATAACAGAACTTAACATTTAAATACAAGAGTGTCAAATGAGCGTCAATTTGATGTTTGGAAGCCAGTGGTGTATGTGTGTATCGCCCGAGGTGCAATTCATTAAGAACACTTTCGCTTTAGTCAGTGCTATACTTGTTATTTTACCATTATATTTGATACCCGACTCTAACTCTACCTTTGATTGGCAAACCGTCACACGCCGTCGCTTTTGCCTAACCAAACTATCGATTTAAATTATTATAACGATACCGGATGAAATTATCAATTACATTAATACAGGTTATACTCAAGTCTAATTTATGCAATTATAAGCGAAGCGACATTTGGAATTAATCACCTGTACGTTTATAATACTGTAATATTAAGTAATTAATAAGAATCATAATATTTTTTTTGTTTCTCATTAGTAATTTATTATGGTTTTACAATTATGACCTCGAACGTAGCGCATTGGATAAACGATAGATTATGGGCGTAATAGTTGAAAGCTTCCCGTTCCTTCTTCAAACGGCGTCTGACTGTAAACACGATAATTGTGGATTTGATTCCTTTCGATTCGGGTAATTATTTTTATTTTCTTTCTCTGACAGGAAAGAACGCTGCGTTTTTATAAAAATCATTAAAAGCGGGAAAAATCGTGAAGCTGTGATCCTTGTCAATTACACAAAGGCATATTAGTGCTATGTCACTTTCAACTATATCTACACACGTCTCTAAATCGAAGAAAAAGGAGTGATTTTACACCACACTTACAAAGTAAGACACTAGCTATATTATCGTCATACATAAAAAAATATAAATGTGAATGGAAAGAAAGCGAACTTATCGTACATGATAATGTCTTATTCTTATTACAGAACGTTATACCTCGAGTAAATAAAGAAATAACCTTCAGTAAGTCCGATCACCCGAAGTTTAGAAGAAGAAGAAGCAATTTATTACTTATTTTATTATTTATTTCCGCTAATGACTTCGTTGCGCCGTATAATTCGGTATAGACGATCGACGCTCGCATCAAAGATCAAAGATGCTATTGCGACCAGAAGTCACGTTCAAATCCTATCGAGATTTACTACCAGTATATGGAAGCTTCTTTTAATTACTATTATGAACTTTATATAAATGTATTATAAAGTATATGTTTGTTTTATTTTTAAGTATCAATTTGATTGATTACTTTTCTATACAAATAACAACAGGTGATTGTTGATTTGAGAGATAGTATTGGCTTAGCTGTTCTGAGTCTCGTCAGGCTTCAGTAGTATTCGTGTGGAGGCTTTTATTCCTCTCGTATTTGATGCGACTGATTGTTAAATTTACGCTAGTATGAGTTTATGACGTGTGAATTATGAAATAGGAACCGGATGTTAGTATATGTAATATCGCTACGGGTTACAATATTATATTAACAACGAATGATTGTAGATTTTTTTTATTTATTGTTGTTTTTTTTTATTTTCTCATATCTTTCTTTCTAAAATTTACAAAGAAGATAGATAAAGCAATAGCTTAATTGGTGGTGTATTAATATATGTTAAGATATATGGTAGTCATATGTATAAATACTTTGCTTTATATGCACTTAAATATTTACTAAACGATCTACGGCAAGTTGTAACGTAGTTCAAGTATGCAATGTTCTATGAAATTTAATTCTATAGAGATCTTGGCCAAAAATTTAGAGCATCTTAATCAGAATCCATTTTAAATTTTATAAAGAATACTTTGTTACTCTTCGCAAAATTTGTTTAACACGTATTCTCATTATTACCTACTCAAACATCGAACATTATAAAAAGAAAGTGCATATTAAAGTGAATAAGAAATCGAAATGAACTTCCATTCAAAAAATAAAATTATCTACTTAATTCGACAATAACGGTTCCAATTACATTTAAACTTTATACCGTTTTTAATTTGAAAAGGTGAATTGTATCACATATTTATGTATATAAAATAACCTGTAAGGAAATGACACCCTTTTGATGTAAATGTGATAATTGTGGAATGTGGGGAACGGAGTGCCTTACCCTCCCTTCTTCTGACTACCCTGCCATGGTATGAGATACAGCTTTAAACAAAAAAATAAATATTAATTAAACTGTAAGTAAAAAAAAAGGACTAAACTTGTTTTTTTAACAGCCATTATTATAACAGTTTTAGTAAGATTGACTATTATAAAAAGACGCTTCATTTGCTGATTTTTTTACCGACTCTATACATTGCAAACTCTAGATGAGAGGTGCTTAGTAGTTTTTCCTTAATACAGATGTAATTCTACAGTCTTAATGGAATTTTTATAAATAAATTATACCTTCATATTGATTAAAATAAAAATTGCGATTAAAAAAATACTATTATGAATGATGTTTGTTTGAAATATTTACAGTGTTATGAAATTGGAAATCTTACTAGGATGGCGGTATTTTCCAACACGAAACCCACCCCTCCTAAGTGATTTATTACAATTATTTTGATCTACTGAATGCAAAAGATTCACGAATTTACATTTTTTATTTTCTTTATACGAGTCATAAGTACTTAATCTAATATATAAATTAACCTTTAACAAAGCACCACACCTCGTGCTATCCGGATTTATATACTCATTCTGGTTTGTTTAACATAAAATAGTATGAAAGACTGAAGGTCAGGTGCAGTCACGACACACTCGCACAGTGTGTGGAACGACCATATCCTTAAGAAAATGTCTAATTATATTATTTGTATTAGAATTATCCATCATTGAAAAATTAGTTTTGGTATTAATGACAAATTTATTATTTACAGGACGTGCAGCCAATATATCGGAACTTCCCTGCTTTCTTATTATTTTGATAATAATGACTCTTACGATTGTTGCAATTGTATTCTTTAACAATAAAAATAATAAAAAAAAAATATAAAATTA